>JAFVLL020039757.1:0-41499 GCA_021397915.2 Tor tambroides | reverse complement strand
ATCTTCATCTTCAAAATTTCTGGAGTCTTCCTCATCTGATTCCTGACTTGCACTGCCAGAAGATCTTTTCAATTCGTTATCAGCGAGGGTTTTGATAAAATCCTCTTTGTGTTTTATTTTGCAGTGCTTCATGTATGACTTTTTTAACATATAGGTTTTGTCACATGGTTCACACCTATATACCTCAGGCTGCTCCGTTCTTGTTTTCACACTAGATTCTTTTGAGTTGGGTGGTTGTGCATGCAAATGAGCCATCCTATGGTGAATGGTCAGGGCTTTAGCAGTCAAAAACCGCATCTTACAACTGTTACAGGCAAAGGGACGACTGGGGTCATGACAGGCTCTATGAATGTCCAGGTCAGATGGAAAACGAAAACTCTTGAAACAAACTTCACAAGTATTAATCATCTTTTCATTATGTTGCATTTTCACATGCCTTTGCAATATACCAGCTTGAGCAAAGACTTTATTGCACACATGGCATCTGTGGATGTCTGATCTGCGCTCTTGATCCTCACGGCCATGTTCCTCCAAATGACTTATGAGTCTCAGTCCATCGGTAAAACTCTGATCACACTCAGAACACTGATACTTGTGAAAAGACACATCTCCTTTCTCGCCATCATTTTCCTGGTCTTGATCTTTACATGAGAATTTGGTCTGTAGTACTCCAGTTCCTGTTGTATTAGAACCCTTGTTAAACACTAGAACAGTGTCGTTTAAATCACCTGCACTTTCCATCGCAGATCCATTATTTGAGATAAGTGTGTAACCTGTACATTTTCTCCTGTGTTTCTCCATTGTCTTTCTGGTCCAAAAACCAACATGACATTTTGTGCAAGAAAGAGGGTACACTCCGTTATGTATGCGCATGTGCATACCCAGGCCAGTGCTCCTGGAAAACCGCATGTTGCACTGTGGGCATTTAAGAGGCTTGATAAGGTCTGTGTTTGAACATGCACGTCGCTCCCGTGCATTTATCTGACTGCTGCTTTCTTGGTTCTGCCCATACCCCTCATCAACCTGCTCTTGCTTTATGACTTGCACGTGACTTGATACCAATTGCTGCTGATAACTATTTTGTGGCTGATCAGACCTATGCTTTGCTAAAAAATGCTGCTGGAGCTGTGAAAACAATAAAAATCGGTCACTACAGTTAGCACAGGAAAAACCTTTTATTTTGGTGGGGCTCTTGTCTTTATTTACCTGTTGAGATGATCCGGATGATTTTGAGCTAATGACACACGTCTTCTGATGTACAGACAGTGCGTCCCGGGTAAACAGGTCACCACACTTATCACAAAGAATTTTTTCTTGATTTTCTCCCATTCCACTGCATTTAGCCAAGTGTCGTTTCAAATAGTCTGTTCTGATGAAATGCTCTCCACAGTTGGCGCAGCCATATGGTTTTTCCCCTGTATGAAGACGTACATGTACCTTCAGTTGTCCTGATAGTTTAAAGCGTCGAGGGCAATACTCACATTGGTATTTAAATTTATTCATATAGTGCACCTGTATACGTTGCAGAAGTTTGGATGTTTCTCTGCATGGTTGGGTTTGAACATCATTCTTGGCAGGCGGCATGCTTTCCTTTGAAATCTTTTTGCATCTAATTGTGAGGTTGTGCCTCCTCAAAGTCTTTTTAGAACTGTAAGTTTTGCCACATCTTTTGCAGGGAAAAGGTTTATCGGTAATGTGGAGCATGGCCATATGGCGCTTCAGATCACTCGGGGTGGACAACTGCTTTGAGCAAACTTTGCATTGCAATGTGTCACCATCTCTCTGGGTTTTGCTTTGGGGACTTGTGCTCAAGCTGTCGAGACTCATCTTTTCAACTCGTACCTCAAGTTTTCGCTTTCCTCTGCAGCGGGCTTGGTGCAGTTTTAAATGATCATAACGTGAGAAACAACTTTCACAAGTCTTGCACCGGTATGGCTTGACCTCTGTATGAGTGAGAATGTGGCGTCTTAGGTATCTGGCCCTCAAGAATGATTTAGTGCAAAATTTGCACTTAAATGTCTCACCGTTTTCTCCAGGAACCACAGGGACCTCTTTCTGATTTTTTACTTCAGCAAACATTGATTTAATTTTCTCAGATCCTCTTAAACTCTCCAATCTACGTTCCTTGAGCACACCATCACAAAAAGCTTCATGTTGCAAGTATCGATCCTCGCTGTCAAATTTCTGTCCACAATGCATGCATGCATGTGCAGTTTCCTTTGAATGAAGAGATATGTGTCTCTGGAGGAAACTGCTAGATCTGAAACATTTAAAGCATTGTGGACATTGCTGCTTAAATTTGCCCTTCTCATTTGTTCCTTTTCTCGTTTCGGTTTCACTTTCAGTTTTGTTCTGCTTGCCCTGGCACTGCTTTTCGTGACCATTTCTGTAGTTTTTTCTAGTAAAAATTCTCCCACATTTTCTGCAAGCAGGTTTGATCTTGTCTCCATTGCAGAGTTCAACATGATCTTTGAATTTTCTTTTCCTGTAAAACTTCCCACACTTTGAACAAGGGAAAACTGTTTTGGCCAAGTGGGCTCTCTCATGGAGTTTTAAATTGTTTGGAAAACGAAATGAATGTGGGCAGTATGAGCAATTATAGACTTTGTTGGTCTTTTTTGAAGGGTCTACACTATGTTCTGCCTGTATTTGTTTGGTAATTGATGTTTGTAATGGAGGTGGTTGCTCCACTGTACATTTTTCCTGGTGCAATTTAAGGACTTCCTTTCTATGGAAGTGCCTGCCACAAGTTAGACATGGAAAAGGCTTTTCACCAGTGTGAAGGCGGATGTGACGAATAAGTCCAGCACGACTTGAGAAATGGCGTTTGCAGAACTGACATTTGGATGCAGAAGGTGCAGGCATATGAGTTAAACAATGCTCGCTAAATGCCTTTGAGTCAACGAAGGCTTCTTGACAGAGACCACATTTGAACTCCTCTTTATAAATTTCTTCTGGTGTAGCTTGGTCCTTTGGAGGGAGAAGTTCCTTAAGTTTGCGTCTCCTCTCATGCACAGCCACATGTCGAAGCAGAAATACTGGAAACTTGAACTGCAAAGGGCAATCAGGGCATTTAAGCATGCCTTTTTTTGGATGGGACTGTCTGTGTTTTAACAAATCTCCAATAGACGGCAGAACTTCCCAGCAGACAGAACACTGTACATTCCGCCTGTGCACATTTTTGTGAGCCATTAGGTGTCCATGCCTGGCAAAATTTTTACCACAGTCTAAACAGCGAAAAGGTTTGTTTCCTTTATGAAGTCGTAAGTGCTTTTTTAATGAGTCAGGTGAAGCGAAGGCTCTTCCACAGAAGCGACAGGAGAAAGGAAGTCTTGCGTCTTTGTCAGCACTTTCTTGGCTAATTGGTCTTTCCACAGCAGAGCTTGAGTTTTTCAAATCAACAACATTACCATGTTTGTGTTTGACTGCCTTTTTGTCATGTCCAAGCAATTTATGCTTTGCTAGATGGCTGTAGTAACCAGACTTGCTTGAATACTCAGCTGGACAGAAAGTGCATTTGTACCGTGATGATTTTTGTATTGACACAGTCAATAGTGACTCTTTGTCTTCTTTTTTGGTATTGTTAAGTTCCTCCAACTCTTTTCTGTTCTTTACCTTTCCTTTGGCTCTATAGAGTTTAAGCCTAATGCAAGTTTGCTTAATATGTCTATTGCGGTTGCCTGCCACAGTAAACATATCTTTACACAAAGGGCATCGATACTTGTCACCAATCCTTCCTTTGCCTTTTTTCATGTATTCTTTGAGACACTGGTGACGCAAATGACGTGTCCGATTGTAGGAGTACTTGAAAATGCGAAAACAGATTGGACATTTAAACTTTGGTGGGAAGTTGCTATCTGGAACTGAAGATTTTTCAGGCTGGACAATCTTTTGAGAACACTGCTCTCTTTTATGTTTGTTAAGATTCCAGGTATATTTGAATGCTTTTTCACAGTTGTCACACTTGAAGGGCTTCTCATCCGAGTGTGATCTAAGGTGTGCATTCAACTGCGCTCTGAGCCTGAAAGTCTTGCCACAAACTTGACAATGCATTTGTTCAGGTGATTGGCTTGTCTTGCACACATCCATTAGTTTCACAAAGCAATTACGAAGTTCTACATTGAAGCCAACTGTTTCAACCACGTCTGGTATGTTGCTCTTTTCATGGAATGATTCTGAATGATCTGCAGTCTGTAAAAAAGGGTCTAGTATCAAAGGTGTGCATGTTGCTTTACGCTTGTGACTTTGACATTTGTGAGCATTAGGAAAGTATAATCCACAACATTCACATCTATGATGTGTGACAACTCTGTGCTTCAGCTCATGTTCTTCATAATAAGCTTGTCGAACAAAGGACTTGCTACAGTATCTACATATGAACTTTGCTTTCTCCTCAGGTAGCACTTTGGTATACGAGGGGGATGATTTTCTCTTGTCATTAAGCTCGACTTTTCCACAGACGTGTTGTCCAGCCAATGTACCACCAGTGAAGTAACTTTCACAAGAGAGACAATACTGAGACTTATGGAGAGAATGCATGCAGTGGTAGTGCTCAATTAGCTCATCTACACTTTGTGTTGACTCTTGGCACTCAAAGCAATGGTATTTTTTTCCATTACAAGTTCTTTTCTCAATTGTCTTAAGGAGAACAACAGGCTGCAGTTTTCTCTTTTGGGTCTTTAAATATGATAAAGAATCTTTGTTTGTAATGCTACCATTGCCAGTCAGACAGTTTTGCTGTCCAGGATCTAGGGAGGTCTTGGACATTTGGTCTGTACTGAGTACTGGTGGATCTTCTGGTGCATCAGTTCCCTCATCCATCTTATTTTTAGATTCAAAGGCAGTGTGATTAAACAGACTGCACTCATTGACTTCGTCTACATGCTCAGGTTCCGGGTGTTTCAGTTCCTCAGTGTTCTGTGCTGTACTTATTAAACCAAAACAAGACTCAAGAAACCCAAAACTACTCCGCTCAACTTGTTCATCAGATGTAAAGAATTTCTGTCCTTCTAGCTGAGAAGAATTTCCATTGACAGGTTTTGAGGATGTGCTTTCAGGATTGGGTTTGTTGCTTTCCAATTGACAGCCATCAATAGATTTATTTCCATGTCCAGATACCCCAATTGTCTCTTGAATGTCAGGTTTTGAGGATCTGATTTTAGGACCTGGTTGATTGCTTTCCAATTGACAGCCATCAAGAGAATCTTTTCCATTTCCAGAGATCTTAATTGTTTCTTGAAAGTTGGGCTTTGAGGATGTATTTTCAGGATTTGTGTTCATTTCATCTAATTGGTAGTCACCAAGTGCACCTTTTCCATCACCAGAAATCACAAATGTCTTTTCAAGTTCAGGTTTTGATGACGTGTTTTCAGCATCTGGGGCTGTCCTTTCCAACTGGCAAACACTTGAATCTATGGTTGGGGAAATGTTTTCATCCCCATTAGAAGTCAATGAAGTATCAATATTTGCATGATTTGAGGCACAATTGGAACCATCCTGAGAGGTACCAAGCTCTTTGCAGTGATCCAAAAAACATTCCAAATCACAAGTCATATCCCTTTCCTCAATTTGCCCATCTTTTGACAAAGGCACCGCACCATTCATATTGTCCAAACCTTGTACTTCTGTACATGGAACCTCTGAATTTGTAAGAAGTGACCCCTCACTACAGTCACTGCCAGTGTGGTTTACACTTTCATTGCTCTCACTTGTGGTCACTGGAGGTCCAGTGTCCTGCTGTTGATTTATTTCACTCATACCTGCTTCCACAATACTATGGCAGACCTCAGCAGAAGATAAGTGCATACATAAATTCAGGTCTCCTTCTTCTGAAGGCTGACCAGCCTGGTTGCTACCCAAGGTAACATCAATGGATGAACTCAAATTGCAATCAAAATTTCCTTCTGTGTCAGAGCAGCTGCTAATATCTGAATATTCGACAAGATTAGCATTTGTCTCAAAAGCAGGTACTAATATTACCTTGCCAGAATGTGCTTCCAGTATGGATTCAACCTCTACTGAGTTAGGCAAAGGACAGGGTATCATGCTACCATTATTTTCTCCTTCATCCCCTGGCTTATCTTGTTCAAGGTCATCTGAACTCATTACATCTTGCCAAGATGATTCATAGCATGTGTGCTGCAGAGAACCAGACTCCAAGTCTTTTATGTCTGATTCAGAAATGTCTTGCAAATCCATCATGCTTGAAAAGTTCTCCTTCTCAATTAACTCTTCTATCTCATGAGCAAAGCTCTCGTCTGATTCCACTGGCATTCCATTACCGTCCATAGTTCCAATAGAATTTTCCGAGCTCTGGTTAGAGAGAATCTGTTCTTGCTGAAGTGCATTCCATGTTTGAGCCATCCTGGTGTTCTCATCTAAGGGCTAATTCTCCTAATTCTGAAAGACAAATGTCCATGTGATTACCAAAAAGCACACGTTTATAAGTAAAAATATGCAGTAAGAGAAAATGAAAAGCTCACCACACTTATCCACTACATATCAGTGGGAACATTATAGCTGATCTGACCAAAGACCTGCATAAAGAAAAAGAAAATCCATTCAGAAATCAGTATACAAACCACGATCACTAACAAAATCACTGTTTTCATGAACTAGTTATAAATGAGCAAAAAGATCCCCATGTACAAAGAAGAAAACAAAACGTGCACATTACTGCCAACTACAACTACGTAGTAGTACTGCAACACCATTTTGCAAAAACAGCAGCAGCACTGAAATAATGTGATCTGAAGGTAATGGAAGCATTAACTATGCAATCTAAGAGCTTGGGCAGCTTTTGCAGTTTGGGCTAGGTTTCACAAAAGTAAAGATTATCAGTGAAAAACCTTTTTTGTAATTTTGGAATTGGACAAAGTGAGGTTTCCTCATTAAGAAGAAATGATAATACTCTGACAAATAATATTTAAAAAGGCTCCAATTATTTTATTGGCCTAGAAAAAGTGGCCTACTCTACATGGAGGGGTTGCTCCCTCATGTTGAGATCACATGAGGACCAGTGGTAGCTGTTACTACTACCACCATTATGAAGAATACCAAGAACAACAAAAGTAAACTACATCATACAGGCTAGTGTTTTTCCGGTGCTTGAGTCAGGTGGGAAAAAGAGCAGTGCTTGTTGGGGTACACATAATGCTTGCAGCAGCAAACAATGCCAGACAGAGTATGGGTATGCCAGATAGCTCAGAGGAATGAAGCAGCTCTGCCAGGCACCATCAAGAAACAACACCACATAACATTTTGTTGGTACTGAATCCATTTTGTGTTTCACTCAAATAATTGAAAAGAAACATCCTTTCTGCAAATTATGCATTTTCGGACCAAACTTTGGTACATTGCAGTTAATTTCAAAGGTATTTTTCAGGGAACAAGTAACGGGTTTACAACTTAGCCCAAAGCCAGAATCAGAAGTTTCTGAGAGTCAACATCTTATGTGTATCAGCTTTAAGCAGTTTTACATTGCAAGCAAGCAAGCCTCACTATAAACTGAAGAGAGAGCTTCAGGTTTAATAGGTCAGTTACTAGCAAAAAAATGCCCATGAAGTGCCGCCCGTGGTCTATTGAAATCTTCGGTTCATCACCCAAGGGTGTAAGATCTTAAGGAGGAGAATGCCTGGTTTCTCTTATTGTGACCCAAACTGCTATACCTAGGTGGTCAGGCATTTATAATTTAGCTAGATACTGATTTAAAACTTACATCCAGGCTATGTCAGATTTACTTTAGAAGAAAATATGACTGTAGGCTTTGGAGCCATTATCATGTGCACTCCTACATATTGTGCAACAGTGCTATGGGCAACCTGATCACATGCCCCTTTCTCCTCTCCTACGGTAATAAAAACAAAAAAGCCCAAAATATAACTTGGCTAAGGAAAAAAATACCGAAGGCTAGTCTGGGATGGACAGATAGGTGAAAGCAACACAAGGAAGTACAACAAATTTGTGGGAACTTCTGCAATAGTGTTTCTATAATGTAATTTCAAAGTACAATAAGACATCAAACAGTATTCATTTCAATAAAAAAAAAAAAAAAAAAAAAAAAAAAAAAAAAAAAAAAAAGGTGTCCCACACACAGATTGTAGCTTCACCTCTCCAGGGGTCCAAGTACACCTACATCCCTATTATAAAATGTGAAATGAGCAGTACAACCGACAAGTTGTATGGCCAAATATGGCAAATTCCTTAAAAATACCCTAATGACCTACTAATGAAAGTATGCAAATTGATGCCCATGCATGGGCAAATTAATCATTTTTACTAGTTAGTGTAAAATTCTTACTCTACACATGTCCCATTATCCACTTAAATGAGCAACATTCATTCACCCAAAATTCCAATATACAGGTGCTGGTCATATAATTAGAATATCATCAAAAAGTTGATTTATTTCACTAATTCCATTCAAAAAGTGAAACTTGTATAATGTATACATTCATTCCACACAGACTGATATATTTCAAGTGTTTATTTCTTTTAATTTTGATGATTATAACTGACAACTAATGAAAACCCCAAATTCAGTATCTCAGAAAATTATAATATTACTTAAGACCAATACAAAGAAAGGATTTTTAGAAATCTTGGCCAACTGAAAAGTATGAACATGAAAAGTATGAGCATGTACAGCACTCAATACTTAGTTGGGGCTCCTTTTGCCTGAATTACTGCAGCAATGCAGTGATAGCATGGAGTCAATCAGTCTGTGGCACTGCTCAGGTGTTATGAGCCCAGGTTGCTCTGATAGTGGCCTTCAGCTCTTCTGCATTGTTGGGTCATGGGCATCAGCAATGTTCATCTGCTCACAATACCCCATAGATTTTCTATAGAGGGGTTAGATCAGCGAGATTGCTGGCCAATTAAGAACAGGGATACCATGGTCCTTAAACCAGGTACTGGTAGCTTTGGCACTGTGTGCAGGTGCCAAGTCCTGTTGGAAAATGAAATCTGCATCTCCATAAAGTTGGTCAGCAGCAGGAAGCATGAAGTGCTCTAAAACCTCCTGGTATACGGCTGTGTTGACCTTGGACCTCAGAAAACACAGTGGACCAACACCAGCAGATGACATGGCTCCCCAAACCATCACCTGACTGTGGAAACTTTACACTGGACCTCAAGCAACGTGGATTCTGTGCCTCTCCTCTTCCTCCAGACTCTGGGACCCTGATTTCCAGAGGAAATGCAAAATTTACTTTCATCAGAGAACATAACTTTGGACCACTCAGCAGCAGTCCAGTCCTTTTTGTCTTTAGCTCAGGCGAGACGCTTCTGACGCTGTCTGTTGTTCAAGAGTGGCTTGACACAAGGAATGCATGTGGAAACCATGTCTTGCATCGTCGTAGGGTCGTGGACCTGGAAGCACAGGCCTCCAGCTACTGCAGTCACACTCTTTGTGGAATCCTCCCCCACATTAATGGGTTTTGTTTCACAATCTCTCCAGGGTAGATTATCCCTATTGCTTTGCTTTTTTCTACATCTTTTCCTTCCCTTCGCCTCTCTATTAATGGCGGACACAGAGCTCTGTGAACAGCCAGCCTCTTTGCAATGACCTTTTGTGTCTTGCCCTCCTTGTGCAAGGTGTCAATGGTCGTCTTTTGGACAACTGTCAAGTCAGCAGTCTTCCCCATGATTGTGTAGCCTACAGAACTAGACTGAGAGACCATTTAAAGGCCTTTGCAGGTGTTTTGAGTTAATTAGCTGATTAGAGTGTGGCACCAGGTGTCTTCAATATTGAACCTTTTCACAATATTCTAATTTTCTGAGATACTGAATTTGGGGTTGTCAGTTATAATCATCAAAATTAAAAGAAATAAACATATATCAGTCTGTGGAATAGTGTATCATTATACAAGTTTCACTTTTTGAATGGAATTAGTGAAATAAATCAACTTTTTGATGATATTCTAATTATATGACCAGCACCTGTATATAGAATTCCTATTACAATTTGGAATGAATCCCACAAATAAGGAACCCACAAGAACCAAACAAGATTTGAACAGAAGTACTGCAAATTGCTGTTTTATATTTATCCAATAGGATATTGGATTCATGTTGTAAACACCAAATTTTGAACCAACCACCTGCATCAACATTCCTGCCCGAAATCATGGTCCCAACCTATCCCTATCCATAAACCTAATCATAACTTAAATGATAGGGGAATAACAATTATGTAGAAACACCCAACCCTGATTTTAAGCCTACATTTAACAAACTTTAAACTTGTCCCTCAAAACTGATTGGTTGATTAAAATGTTGCTCCAGAATCAAACAAGACATTCACCCTGCATGGTCAGGGTTTGTTGAGCCTGTACTCACTGTAGTCTTTGGCATCTATTCTTAGCAAACAGGAATGTGTGGTCTGCTGCAGCCACAACTCATCCACTTAAAGGATCAATGTGGTGCCTTCATGTAACTATTGGATATGTCAGTTTTTCACATCTTTTGCCTTCACTAGTTAAAGAGTCTTGCAGTGGGATATGTATGGCATGGAACAACTGGAATATTGCCTGGATATTGTCTCATGACTTGGCATTTAAGTAAAAAAAAAAAAAAAAAGACAGCATGGTTTTTTTTTTTTTTTATCTTAAGATATTATAGCATCATTACATTAGGACTATATGCTCAGGGGTAACATGTAGGGTTGTATGACTGTTGAATAGCGGGAAATAAGTACGGGCTTGTTATACCAACATTGTGTAATGCAAAGACTCTGTCCTTTACTTTATTTTAGGTCATCTCAGTTAAGAAAGTCCAACCACTACTCTTCTATTTAGTTCCTTCTGCACCTTCAGTAATACATTCAGTACAGGCCCACCCATCATACTCAAATGGCAGACCGGATTCAGTCAATGATATTGAATGATATCTTCAACGATATTGAAGTTCATAAATTAAACTCAGACAGCTTTAAAACGCAAATGACCCAGTGCAGCATCTCACCAGCAGTGAAGAAAACCACAACTCATTCAATAGCATGAGTTTATGCAAATGGCTCTCATGAGTTCTCCATCCTATCCAACTGTCTCGTAAAATTAGTCTTTTGAAAAAGATCCACGTTTCATCCAGCTGCACCAATATCTGTGAGGGTGAAAGATGTGTTGGAACAAGAAGTTAAAAATCAATGTACCTTATGCTCAGAGTACATGGCACTCATGAAAGTGCCAATGTGAATCCTCACTATGACATGAAACAGTCGTTGAGTAAACGTATCTTAAACACAGAGCTGAGAATGAGAAAAACAAATCAGTTCAAAGCCCAATAAGAGGGGTCCACGAGTGCATGTTTGAAGTTCTTAGTGCATTCTGAATGGCCTCATCATGCATTTCTTCTCATCTGATGATGAAACAAAGAAACAATTTGGTGAAAACCCTGCTGGGTTTAACAACTCTTGAAGCACATAAACACACACACACACACACACACACGCAAGAGGAGGGAACATCCATAAGGCCATCAAAGGGATGCTTACAAAAAGAGGAATAGATTTGAAACCAGTGCCGAAATCACCACAGATGGAGACCCAACCATAATAGGAAGGGGTGAGGGAACTGGCTGCATATTGGAAAGAGGATCACACTGACCTATCGTCTTACCACTGCACCTTCCACCAGTCTGTCTTCTGTGCCAGTCTGGGAGAAATGTATGTTGAGGTCATGACAACAAAAAATGAAATTGATCAAGAATATCATCATCCCTACAGCTTTCTCACAGAGGCCAATGCCAGCTATGATGACTTACTACTGCACAACAATGTCAGTGACAGTGATTTTATGAGAAAAATTCAAGACTGATCTTTAAGGTTAACTTCAACGTCCACTTCCCAGGTTTGGATCTATGGGTTTTGTAGAGGGTGCTAAGCAACTTCAAATGAAAGCAAGAGCACCCTCAGCTGAAGCTGTAATACTAGCATATTGGCAAAATAGATTGGCAAACGATTCAGTGCATATTTGTCACCCTGGACCACAAAACCAAGTCGCTGGGGTATATTTTTAGCAATAGCCAAAAATACATTGTATGGGTCAAAATTATCCATTTTTCTTTTATGCCAAAAATCATTAGGATATTAAGTAAAGATCATGTTCCATGAAGATATTCAGTGAATTTCCTACCGTAAATATCTCAAAATGTAATTTGATCAGTAACATGCATACCTAAGAACTTCATTTGAACAACTTTAAAGGTGATTTTCTCAGTATTTACATTTTTTTGCACCTTCAGATTCCAGATTTTCAAATAGCTGTATCTCGGCCAAATATTGTCCTATCATAACCCAAACATCAATGGAAAGCATATTTATTCAGCTTTCAGATGATGCAGAAATCTCAAATTTGAAAAATTGACACTTATGACTGGTTTTGTGGTCCAAAATTGGATTTGAATACCCTTGCAATATATCTTGCTTAAAGGGTAGTTCACCCAAAAATGAAAATTCTATCATTACTCACCCTCACGCCATTCCAAACCCATAAGACCTTTGTACATCTTCGGAACACAAAATTAGATAAGATGTTTTTGATAAAAATCCAAGAGCTATCTGACCTTCCATAGAGAGCGATGCAAATGTTCCCAGACCCAGAAACGTAGTAAGGAGATCAGTAAAATAATGTTTTTCAGTGGTTCAACCATAATTTTACGAAGCTACAAGAACACTTTTTGGGTGCAAAGAAAACAAATAATGACTTTATTCAGCAATTCTTCTACAAGCGATGGTGTTCCGCCATTTGAGAGTACCACGACGCATGCACATGCATTCCTCTGCTTGCAAACCAGGCACAGTGCATGCATGTTCTACTTCAGCAGCACCACACGCATACGTCATGGTACTCTCGATGCTATAGTAGATTTTCTTCAACCAGAAATACATATACAAAAGTTATAGCTAACTTATCTTTCGGTAGCTCTGGTGTTAAACACATAAAACCCCTATTCTACTGCCATGATGCCACATCCCCAAGAACCATTCTGTGCATTTCCATGAGAGAAATGGTTGCTCTTGCCAGGAAAATCAGCTTGGCACCTTCAAAGGGCTCAGGATTCAGAATCCAGTCAGGGTCAGGATAGTCCCCTCATTAAGAAAGGTTTTCAAAAATGTCAGCTCGCAACAAAACTAGACAGTATGAAACTAGCAACAATAAACAGGGGAGTAGAAAAGATTCTAGATGTGGGCAATCAAATGTTGCATTGGTCCTGGTTGTAGAAAACAATATCTGCATCTCTGCACTGCCCAGGATGCAATGCATGATCACTCTGCCAAATACTAAACAATAAATACTCGCAAAACCTCCTCAGACACAGCACATACTAGAAATCACAAATTTAATTTGTAAGACAAGGGTAGGGGTGTCTAATCCTGCTCCTGAATGGCCATTTTCCTGCAGAATTCCAACCTACTCTGAAAATTTCTACTAACCCCAGAAACCTTGAATAGCTGAATCAGGCAGCGTAGTATTTTTTTGGGGGGTGGGGGGGCTGTCCATGAGCAGGACAGGCAATACCCTAATATCTGACAGAAGCAAGTAAGTGGATAAGGCAATTTCTAGTGAGTGTTGTTTCCGATTAGGGCTGGCAAGTGATTTGCATCATGCATGGCATTGTTATCATACATCACATATCAACATCACCTACCTCTAGTCCCAGTGCCTTCAACATCCTTTTCCCCTTCTCCTTTCATTGTTCTTGTTTAAAAACAAAGGCTAATCTCTGCAGTGACCAGAGATGAACTGCAATTCTGTTTTTGTCATCCAGATCTACCTTATCCTTTTACTATTCCTGTCATTATTATTCAGTAAAGCCTATCAAAGCCAACCACTGAAGTCACTCAACATGCAGTAGTTAGCTGTTTAGACCCCTAAACAGCCCCAATCCAAAATAACCCTAATCAAAACTGCCCAGCCAAACCACAAAGCCTAAATTTTAAGTCCATTAAGTACTTTCCGTATTTTGGACAAGACCTGTGCAAAGGGCAAAACATCTGCAAAACATGAAACTCTGATGAAGCTGGTAAACAGTGAGGGACTAATGCCAGACACTTACTGCACGATTTGAGCCCTGATTTTCTATTGCCGGCAAATGCCCGAAAAAGGAGGCAAATCAGTGCTTGTTCACCTGTGTGACAATCGCATAGTGTGTGTTAAAGACGCGATCTGAGAGAAGAGCTAACATGTTGCTGAAGCCAATGAGATATTTAGCATGCTACAGCATGAAATGCGATTTGACTGAAAATGACATTGGTGACAACCAATGAGACAGCATGATACAGGGCAAGGGAAGGTTCAAGGGGTGGACTCATAGATCTGCAACAAGATATCAGCATGCATAGCTTGCGGAAGCAACCAACTCTCCTTCAAATTCTTTTTATTTTTCGCTGCAAACCAACATACAGACAACTTGTATTGCAAGCTTCTTATGGGCTACAGTATCTACAGGAAAAAATCCCATCTCGCAGGAGAACTGTCTAACGTGACCTTACATTACTTCCTGCATCACTTCTTCCATGTGTTTGGCTGTGAAATGTAGTTTGTAGACCAGACAGAGTTGTTGGCGATGGTTCCTACTGAAAAGTTGCGTAAAGTGTGAAGAGTGTGTCATCAATTCCTTGTGTAGTATGCACAAAAAACAAAACAAAACAAACTAGATGGTACCCCAAACAGTCATGCAGTGTGGGAAGAGCAGCAATCTGACGTCTTTGAAAATCGTGCAATGTGAGCCTGGCATAAGAAGCCAAGGCAGGGATGGGCAACTCTGCTCCTGTTTGGCCACTTTTTCACAGATTTTAGTTCCAACCCTAAAAAACATGGCTGCCTATAAAATGCAAGTAATTCTGAAGACTTTGTTCGGGTGTTAGGGTTGGAACTACAATCTGAGAGACAGTGGCCCTCCAAGAGTAGAGTTGCCCATTCTGTAAAAGGTACCTTGTTGAAAAAAATAAACTTCAGCCACTCCCAGGTATCCTTTGGAAGACCATGCAGAACTGCACAGAACATATAGAACAGATGCTACAACCCGAATTCTGGAAATGTTGGGACGTTTTTTTTTTATTTGATTAAAATGAAAACTGAAAAGGCTTTCAAATCACATGAGCCAATATTTTATTCACAATAGAACATAGAGAACAAATGTTTAAATGGAGAAATTTTTACACTTATCCACTAAATGAGCTCATTTCAAATTTGATGCCTGCTACAGGTCTCAAAGTTGGCATGGGGGCCAAAAAAAGGGCTGAAAAAGCAAGAAATTTTGAAAAGATTCAGCTGGAAGAACATCTAGCAACTAATTAAGTTAACTGACATCAGGTCTGTGACATGATTAGCTATCAAAGGGACAAGGCTTCTGGACCATGTTCACATGTGGCTTCCTTTTTGCATGATGGAGCTTTAGTTGGCATCTGCAGATAGCACGGTGGATTGTGTTTACCGACAGTGGTTTCTGGAAGTATTCCTGGGCCCATTTAGTAATGTTAATGACAGAATCATGCCGATGAGTGATGCAGTGTCGTCTGAGGGCCCGAAGACCACGGGCATCCAACAAAGGTCTTCGGCCTTGTCCCTTACGCACAGAGATTTCTCCAGTTTCTCTGAATCTTTTGATGTTATGCACTGTAGATGATGAGATTTGCAAAGCCTTTGCAATTTGACGTTGAGGAATAGGAGAGTTTGAGAGTCACTTGTCTTAGTAAATATGGTTGTCAATCCCAAACACTGTGTGAATGTAGCCAATTTTTCCTAAACAGACAACAGTTTACATTAAGTAAACAGAACAATGCATGTTCTAGAATAGGCTTAAAATATCAAACATGTTTTATACCTTCCAACTGGATGGAATCCTAGTCTGAAGCCAAAAAAAATAAAAATTCCAACCAATACTTGGAGATTTTCTGTGAAACCTGTCATCCAAGACTGCCCAAGATCAGCAGAATAGCTCTGACTTTCAGCAACTAGCACTGACTCATCCAAAGCTGGATGAGCTGCAAAATGGGGCAAAAATCTATGCAAAAGTTTTGTAGCGTATTCCAGGCTTTAACTTGCAGATGGCAAGCTTCTAATGCTTTTTACTTATGACTAGATACAAGGTGTAGCATTTGGGACATACACAGACCAAAAACTGGTTCTTAACTGAAGAGAGTAAACAAACAAACAAAAAAAACAAAAAAACAAACCTGCCTTCAATTTCTGCTAGGCTTCCCGTTGTTGTAAACTTGACCTTCTTGATGATGCATGTACTTTTAAACAATTTGCCTCTGGATAGGGTTAAGGTGGACTGGGTGCCATGCAAACACAATTACATGCAACACAAAGCACTGATGGCAAGAAGTGTGACTGCAAATGTCTCAGAGCTAGGCCTATTTTTCAGGCAATGATTAAACCAATAAACAGATGCTAATGTTGAATTTACTAATTAAAATTAAGTATTTTACTAATTTAAAAAAATATATACAAAGAAATTATGTTCACATGAGAGGAACAGTTCAGACCAGGGGTAGCAAGGGTACCTTGCTCCTGCAGAGCTACCTTTATGCAGACATCAGTTTCAAGTTCAACCCTGCTCCAACACATATGTGCTGGTAGGTAGCATGTTTGTCATGATCAGATCCTTCCATGATTTTTCTGAAATGAATTAAAGTCTGTTCTTTACTTGACAGTTGACTGCATGATTGAGTCGACAAACTTAATCAGCTGCAAGGTGGGTTAACTGGTTTGGGGTAAGAAAAGAAATCACGCACCCTAAACAACTTGAGTAGTTGGCTCAGAAGCACTTGATTAGGGCTTGATCTAAACTCAAAATACAGGCCTAGACAGAGGTTCTCAAACCTGTCAAACCAATTAAAATTCATCCTTGTCAAATGGGCATACCTTCCATATTCCAACAACTTAAAGGATTCAATTAGCTATCATGGGCAACAAAGTAACTTTAATCCCTCATCTAACACAGCTGATTCAACACACCAGCTCACCAGTAGTGACTTCAGGACTCAAAATTGGTGTGTCCAACATGAGAGACAGCCATTATGACATTGTGTTGTGGTGGGGGGTCTTCAGGACAGATTTAAAAAGCAGTGGGCTGTTGCTCCACTTTGCTTTTAGACATACAATCGTTAACTTCCCTAAGCATTTTTCCTCGCAGCACTTCCCCGCTGCCATTTTAAAGTGTGTTCCACTTTGTGTAGTGGACAACTCCCTCAATTTTGACTGAGGGAATGAGTCTACTTCATATGTACAGTTCAGGCAGCTCTACATACCACACAGCAACACAATGGAGTAGCGATGCACCGAATGTTCGGCAACCGAAATTATTCGGCCGAAAATAGCAAAAAAAGCAAAAAGACCAAATAAATTGTACCGAACAATGACACGACGCAATCAAATAGAGGTGCGCACTAATGTAGCAAACAAGTTGGCTGTGTGAAAGAATTTAAAACTCTAAGAAAGACGCAAAAATCATTACAAGCACTGACAGCGAGAGACTGTTTAGCACTGCATCCCATGTCTTCGATGAGAAGAGGAAGGCTGGCTGTTGCTGGTTACTGTATGATGATTGAAATCACAAAATGGCCTCAAACGATTAATAAACACATGGATTGCATGTATTGCATGCAATCCGTACACACACAGATTGCATGTACTCAAACAGCGCTGCACGAGCTTGCGGCGTATCTGTTTGTTAGCCGGGGTTCAAAGTCCAAATCTGCACTGAAACAGTGTTACTCAGCAGCTGCTCAGCAACATATTTATGCATTTTTAAAATAAAATAAGAAAAGACAATAATAATTATAACAGCTCTATTAATACATTTATTATTATAACACTCACACAGTGTTCAAATTGGGATCTGTAATATTTTCTTTTAAAAGAATTCTCTTCTGCTGAGCAAGGCCGCATTTATTTGTACAGTTTAAAAAAAAAAAAAAAAAAAAAAAAAAAAAAAATACATGCCTGATTCAAGAAGGGGGGTCTCAAAAATGACCAAAAAAATATTATTTTAGTAACTTATTAATTTTAAGTTAAATTGTGCTTTGTTGGTGTAGTGTCTACTAGATTTTTTTTTTTTTTTTTTTTAAAGTTCAGTGTTAAGTAAATATTTTTAAATTGTTTTGTAATTGATTTTTTTCTTTGAAAAGCTAGACAAAACAGTAAAAAGCACATTTTGGCTATTTAATTTATGCAATGGTGAAAATAAATTGGCAAAATATATGGGGAAAAAATGCAAAAAACTGTGTTCGGTATTCAGCCTTCAGCCCAGTGTTTCATTTTGTTAGGACAGGGGTTCTCAATGGTTACATTCAACGGTCCAAATCGGAATTCTCAACAACGTCAAAAGGTCCGAAATAACTGTTATTACAAAACTTGTTTTTAATAAACATGCTTATAACTTTAACAATTCAACTTTATATATGCTAATTACCATATTACGTCATCAAGTCATACTTGTGTTTACACTCTGAACTATACAGTACTGCATTTTTAATTCAGCTAAATGTCCAATAAAGCAGTTCTCATTTACATATTTTCTATTTCTGAAAGGGTACTTCAATGTAACCTGCAGTCACTTCAACTGAATTGCTAAAATCTTGAATTATAACTGCAATACGCATACAGCAGTGAATTTTATTTTATATATTATGCAGCACAAACATCCGTCTGTGTAACAAACTACGCATATTTACAGACAAACTATATCCATGTTCATATGCCCAGACAGTCAGCAGTGAGAGGTTTTTGGAAACTGTTTTGTACTCATTCATTCACAAGGCTGCTGCGGTTTGGTCCAATTGAATGTGCTGCTAACTCTGCCAGGCGAGAAAGACGAGCTGCATCGGGAAGGCGAAACCTCGCACTCGCGGGGCAAAACCAGTGACATTATTCTACTGAATGAAAGCCAAGGTTTATCCAAAATGTCGCTCGTTGCTATGCGCTTTGTCTTACAAAAAAGTCAGTAAACGCTGCAACACTGGTTCGTGCACCCTTGTGTGTGTGTGTGTTTCTGCGTGTGTATGCCATGGAAATCTGAGTGATATGAGTGCACTTGAAATACGAAGTAGAGCCAAGTCCAGATTGAATTCCCTTCCGGTCCGGAGTCTGGACTTTGAGAAGGACTGTCTAAGGATGTTCTAATTCAGTCCATAGCAAGGGTTCCACCAACAGTGGGCACTTGTACAACATAGACATAGGGAAGGGCAAAAAAGGCAAAGTGAAACGCACCCTAGGTATGTCACATAACATGTTTTCCGGAATACCCCACAGTATAACAAGAACAATTAACATACAGCACAATAATAAGAGTCCAGGTTAAGCATGTGCAATCCATCTGTCCAAACAGAATGAGTATGAGTGAAAAAGAAAATGCCCAAACATGCTGTTCCTGTTGGATGAAACCAATCATAATGACTCGCTGCTCCCTTACACAGATCAAGGAGAGATCGAGTAGCATCGAGCAACAAGTGTGAACATGCATTGGGTCACAGCTGCCCCTGCAGGCATAAAACCCACAGCTATCCATTCCCCGTGCAGTGAAGTAGCCTTATAACACTACAAACTACCAACAACACACAAAATAACATTGAAAATTAATCCAAGAATGTACATTATTGCTGTGTATAGTATGAAACTGAGAAAAGGAACAAAACTTACAACATAAGCACTAGGGCTGGGACAATACGCTAATCTGACAATTCAGTATATATTGCGATAGAGTATTGCGATCATATAACTATTGCGATGCGATATTACAATTTATTGTGATTTTTGTTTGCTTATTAAAAGACCGGACAATGGAAAATACTTGATCATACCCTAAGGGGCTATTTACACCTGGTCACCATGTGTTTTTTCTGATCGGATAGCTATCTGATCCTGAAAAGACCTGGGCCCGTATTCATGAAAAATCTTAGTGCTAAGAGTTGCTCCTAGTAATAAAATTCTAAGAAAATTCTTAGAAATATGGGTGTTTCCTCTTAAATTTAAAGAAAAGATCCTAGTAAAGAAAAAAGTAATTCAGAAAGCATCTTAAGACCTCCTTTAAGGGTTAAGGTCCAAAATTGTTAGGAGTACGGACGAGGACTTTTAAGAGGCTTAAGAGTTTCTTTAGCAGTGGAGAAAATGGACGAAACATGAAGAGGGAGAAGAAATGTGTTGCACACAATGCATGACAGTGAGGTAATAAGACGCTACACATTAGATCGTGCAGGGATCATGTTTGTGACCGATCTTACTAGAGACATGCTAACATCTCCGACACCGCGCAGAAATGCCAGAGCGCCAGAAATGGACGTAATCACTACATTAACTACATTAACATATTTGGCAACTGGAAAAATGCAACTATGCAGCACGATGATTTGGGTCTGTTACAGCACTTTCAGAACCTTATTGTGTCGCTGTTCATTTCCTATGAAATACGTTAAGTATGACAGCAGGGTAAATAAAAAATAAAACGCGCGCGCGAGAGAGAGAGAGAGCGAGAGAGAGCGCAAGAGAGAGAGAGAACGGTAAAACAGGAAAAATTACACCTGTAATTTCAAAGCGAAGGCTTAGGATAATAAGCAACGCCGTTTGCACCGCGCTCTTCCGTCACTTGATCTTTTTATTTTGGTGCGTCAGTCTGTTAAGTTACTTATAATAGGAGATCATGATCGGCGCTCAAGAGAACAGTCTTCTTTTTAAGTTTTATTTTACATTCATTACTGATGGGAAAAGACACAAACGTTTCGGCTCAAAGCCTTCCTCAGCGCACTCCTGAGCCGAAACGTTAATTTGTGTCTTCCCATCAGTAATGTAAAATAAAATGTATGGAATACTGTTCTCTTGAGTGCAGATCATGATCTCCTATATGATCGCCTTATAATAGACCCTACTCTTAAAAGCACTCTTTTATTTCCTTGGACAACCAACCAATCACATTCTTCAAAAGACTGTGTCATAGCTAGCAACGGGGTCAGCCCCGCCTCCTCACTAAGATAAAAGTTTTTGTATTTTCCTCCCTCAGAGTTGCTCTCAGATTGGTCCTGAATCGCTTTTAAGCTAAGACTCCTACGTAGAATTTAAGCAAAATTAGGAGCTCTCTGAGAGGATTCTTAGAATCTTTAAGAATACGGGCCCTGGTGTAAATGCCCTCCGAAACGCATTTGAGACGGATATAAATCCGATCGCTCAAACCACTTCAGGAGGTGGTCTGGGCCGCATTCCAGACAAAACTGGACAAGTGTAAATGCATCTGGTTGTTGAAACCACATATGCTAATTTTACTCCTCCCAAAATATTAAAATAAAGGTGTGAGAGCGTTTTATAGGCTATATGGCATGTTATAGTCAGATACGACAGCGCTAATGCAACAAGCATCACCGCGGATGAGTAGCTGAGTATCTCTTCAGCAAGCCGACACACAAACTGCCACGAATGAAACTGAAAATAGTCGCAGACGCTCAACATACAATCATCTTCATTAAAAGTAGTGAGACTAACCTATCTTTCCAATGCTGATGCCACGCTCTCTCCTGTTGCGGTCTCCGATATTGAAATTAGCTGATAATGAATAAAATGCAGCGCATATCTATTGCTTTCATTGACGTGAACTCCGTTAAATTTGCATATAGCGCGGGAATTGAAGAATGGATTTATATCAGTTTTGCGGAGACACATTTATGTGGCCAAGCGTAAATGGAAACGGTTTAACAAATCAGATAGATATCCGATCAGAGAAAACGCATGAAGTGACCAAGTGTAAACAGGCCCTATAAGAGACTGTATATGAGTCATAGTAACAAAACAATGCATCACATCTTTCTGAACTTTTAATTTCAGGAGCATACACAATGTGATGCGTTTTGCTTTCTCTGAAGTGCTCAGTAATTCACTCAATGTCATATCCAGAGTCCGTTGGGTTGCTGCAGGTTGTTTGGCGTTCAGCTCGACATTCAACTCTGGATGGGATCGAGCAAGGTGGACACAAGTTGGTTGTATTGCCACAATATGCTATCAATGTATGGCAGAGTTTGCATACCGTTTTAGTCATGTCTAGCTCTGCTTTTCCCCGCAGTGTATAAAATCCAAAGTGTTTCCACACTTGGGATTTAAAACGTGAAGGTGCAGAAAATTCTCGAAGAGGTTTGATCCTGTGTCTCTGCCATGGTTGCGCGTTCTCGCGCCAGCTTGAAACGAATATGACGTCATCTAGTACAGTTAACAACCGGGTGTGCCTCACACGTCCTGAAAAGTGAAGCTGCGGGCTCTTTGATCGCCCCCTGGTGGCTGGCTGCAGTACAGGTCATAAACCCCACCCTCTCCATGTAAACGAATGGGACTTAAATCAAAATAAAAAAAATAAATTACACTTCCAATACAATTTTCCGAAATAAGGTTTTGGTCATGTAAGGTAGTTGTTATCACGCTGATGTGTGTTCAATTGTTCATTTTTGTGACAAGTTTGATTTTAGCTAGTAATTTGATGCTATAAAAACGGGGCGTGTCGTTATGGTTGATTGGGTCTGCGGGAGTTTGATTCCGCGGCTCCACCTCACGACGCTACTGCGCAGACTCTGGCTCCAAATGATGTCATTTACTCACAATGGCAGCGGCCATACTGAGATGCTTTGGCTTCACTTTTCTATAGTGGAAGGAAGCGGAGACGCGTCATCCATCTTTTTTTTACAGTCTATGATAACAACAAATACATTTCACCCTCTGTTGGAATAAAAATGGTAACTTCTCTCCACCACCTCTTAGGAAAAGTAAAATAATTAAATATAAATTGATTCTGAGATAAACCTATCGATTTTTAAATCATTTTAAAAAGATTCACGATAGTTAGGTGAATAGATTTTTTTCTTCCACCCTCAATAAGCACTGATGTGAAGCAGCAGCAGTAGTTTGTAAACAAACTTTACACTGACATCTGTTAGAGTGGATGCATGACATCCAAGAGCAAGCTAAAGTACACCTCTAACTAAACCTACTTAAAGATTGTTTTTTCAGCCAAGGAAAACTAAACAAAATAATGAACTTGCATGTGGCTTTAGCATGGTCTGTGGAAAACCTAATATTCATTTGCAAGCTTATATGGACACCTGGGATCTGTCCTAAATTGTGCAATGCGTGTTTGCAATCTTGAGGACTCGGGATCACTGCAGCATGTAGATGTATCAGTTCATTGGAACATAAGGTGCCCTATTTGACATTTCTAGGTTTCAAAAGGATGCTCACAGGTAGAACCACCATGTGCCTTTGATGCACTCTTTTGCTGTGCCAGATATATACACATAAGTTTTAGCAGGGCAGGGTAAATGGGTGGAATCTCTGCCTTAATAGACAGTTGTTTATGGTTGAAAATGCAATTTTCAAACCCATGACCCATGCTCTGAACCCCAGAGAGCAGAGTTGTCCCAAATCCTGTTTTGTAAAACAAGTATAGAAAAATGTAAAGAAAAGCTCCAGATAAACACTAAGGCCCAAGGTATGTGGATAGCCTTTTCTACTCAACAGGTTAGGCTATTCCAATAAACTCTCAGAGGACAAATCTTAATGCTGCTGCATACAATTACATAGTAGATTCAATTTCATAGAATTGCATAGAAGGTGTGTTTTCAACTATGTTACAAGACCTTACGGTGGGCCATTTTCTATATCAATATGATAAAACTCCCATGCACAAAGCTGGGCCCATTAAAAGTGACATATCATGAAAATCTGACTTTTTCCAGGTTTAAGTGCTATAACCCAGGAACCATGAAATAGATTAACCCACCAAATTTTTTTGGTAAGCCTTTCTCTGAAAGGTTGTGAAAATTAGCCACTCAGATTTCGCTCCCCCTGGCATAGAAAGGGATCTTATTATAATATTACCACCCCTTAATCTCCAAGTTTCCACCCACGGCTCCACCATTGTGTTGTTGCAAGCGACAACGGTGTACCATTTCTAATGCCATGGCGAAAGTTTGAGCAAAGCATGCTAACTGTTCTGTCTTTGGCTGCACTGACAAGCACAGAACACTCTCAAGTCCCAGTCTCAGAGGAGACAAGAGAGAAGTGGATTTATTGATTTATTTAGCCTACTGTATATTACGCTGATGCCACCCAGATCTAATATAAACATGCAATTTCTTTCCTTGCTGTTTACCATTACAGACATTACCAACTGCTTGAGTAACTCACGTGTGTTTTTAAAAAACTTGTGTGTATTTGACAGTTTAAGTGCAATAAGATATGAACTTAGTTTAGTACTCACATGCCATGTGACAGCTGCTTTTTATGTGCATGCTTTGGATGTGCGCTCAGAAAACCGTATATTAATTTAAACTTCTGATATGGTTTAAAATGCACGATAGACATGAATCTGAGTATCTGAGGAACGAGCTGTAAAGACACAGCCCTATATTGGAAAAGGGGACAAGGACCAGCAGCTCGTTTGCATTTAAAGAGACATGCACGGAAACAGCATTTCTGCTTAGACTCAAAATAGGCATTTTCAAAATTATATAATAAATGATTTGAGGGGTATCTTGAGCTGAAACTTCACAGACACATTCTGGGGACACCAGAGACTTATATTACATATTGTAAGAAGGGGCATAAGAGGTCTCCTTTAAAGAAATGGTGTGCCAACTCTGGCGGGGAGGAACAAAATTTACTGGGTGATCAGAAACTTGGCACAATTATAGTAAGTAGTGGTTGAATGGATTGTAGTTGATCCGTGATCCGAACGGACCAAGCCTCATGCTTCAGTACGCATGTGATCCGCAAATTAATTGCAAAATTTAACCATAATAGAGTGAAAGTTTATCATTTGTACGTGTTAGACCATTCCAGCGTAACAAAAGGCAAAATAGAACTCGATTCATTACTCGCACGCTGTTTTCCATGTTCACAGCCGCACTCACGCAGAGAGGCACGATTTAGCCTGCCCGCGAACACCGAACTGAACCCTCTTTCGTATCTCCTTCTCTCCTTGCCTTTGAACAGACACATATACACATAAAATTACGGAAAAAATACTGATCTCAACGATCATTGTGGTAAATGCAGTCGGTTATGTGAACAAGAACAGTTGGGAAAAAAAAAAAAATCAGATGTGTATCATTATATTGGATCCGTCCATCAGGTCTTAAAGGGGCAGCAGCCTACAAACACCTGCTGCTGTCATTATGCTCCTCAAACAACAAAACACATTTTTGACAAAGACTAATCTATATTTAATTTATACAGTGCAGTGTTATTTTACACTTTACACAGTGTTATTTTATTTCTGTACCTGAATACTACAGACTAGGGCTGCACGATAAATCGCATGCGATTGTCATGCGCATCTCGTCAGTAAAGCCGAATGCGATTCATCTGTGATTATGAACGCATTATTGCTTAGCTTGTCAGTGATCTATGGCCCTGAGTATTAAATGCTACTCCATCTGAAAGTACGTGATGGAGATTTACTACTAATCACAGAACCGGCTTTACTGAGATGCGCATGACATGCGATTTATCGTGCAGCCCTACTACAGACCTTATTTTATTTGTAACATTGTTCTGTTTATCTATGCTTGTAATTTGTGTGTTTGTTCTTATGGCTATTCACATGTCTCTTTAATCATGTTTGAACTTTCTTAGGTTAGTAGTTTTTGCTGTGGTATAGAAGTAGTACTCAGTTGTCGCGTTCGGTGTAGACGCGGTGTCTGTGTGTGAGCAAAGAAAACAATCAGTATAAATATAACGATCAGTATAGGCCTACTAAACATTGCACATTATGATATTGATGCTGAAATGATACATCGTGCAGCCCTACTTTCAAAGGATTCATTTAAATCTTTGAATTCAGCTATTTCATCGTATTCAAATACAGGTGCATCTAAAAAAAAATTGAATATCGTGAAAAAGTTCACATTTCAGAATGTGAAACTTTCATATATTCTAGATCAGGGGTAGGCAACGATGGTCCTGGAGTGCCACTGTCCTGTAGAGTTTAGCTCCAACCCTAATCAAACCTGAAAAAGCTAATCAAGGTCTTCAGAATTACTAGGGCTACAGGCAGGTGAGGTTTTTTCAGGGTTGGAGCTAAACTCTCCAGGACACTGGCACTCCAGGATCTACGTTGCCTACCCGTTCTAGATTCATTACATGTAAAGTAAAACATTTCAAAAGTTTTTTTGTTAAAATTTTGATGATTAGAGCTTACAGCTCATGAAAGTCAAAAATCCAGTATCTCAAAGTATTAGAATATTTACATTTGAGTTTCATTAAATGACCATCCCTAAAGTATAAATTCCGGGTATCTCTTGTTCTTTGAAACCACAATAATGGGGAAGACTGCTGACTTGGCAATGGGTGACTTGGGTGACAATCATTGACACCCACCACAAAGAGGGTAAGTCACAGAAAGTCATTACTGAAAGGGGTGGCTGTTCACAGAGTGCTGCATCAAAGCATATTAAATGCAAAGTTGACTGGAAGGAAGAAATTGTGTAGGAAAAGTTGGACAAGCAACAGGGATGACCGCAAGCTTGAGAATACTGTCAAGCAAAGACGATTCAAACACTTGGGAGAGCTTCACAAGGAGTGGACTGAAGCTGGAGTCAGTGCATCAAGAGTCACCATGCTCAGACGTTTTCAGGAAAAGGGCTACCAAGCCACTTCTGAAACAGAAACAATGTCAGAAGCATCTTAACTGGGCTAAGGAGAAAAAGAACTGGACTGTTGCTCAGTGGTCCAAAGTCCTCTGTTCAGATAAAAATACATTTTGTATTTCATTTGAAAATCAAGGTCTGGAGTCTGGAGGAAGACTGGAGAGGCACAAAATCCAAGCTGCTTGAAGTCCAGTGTGAAGTTTCTGGAAGTGAGTGATGATTTGGGGTGCTGTGACATCTGTTGGTGTTGGTCCATTGTGTTTCATCAAGTCCAAAGTCAATGCAGCCATCTACCAGGAGATTTTAGAGCACTTTATGCTTCCATCTGCTGACAAGCTTTATGGAGATGCTGATTTCCTTTTCCAGCAAGACTTTAGCACCTGCCCACAGTAAAAACCACTTCCAAGTGATTTGCTGACCATGATATTACTGTGCTTGATTGGCCAGCCAACATGCCTGACCTGAACCCCATATGGAATCTATGGGATATTTTCAAGAGAAAGATGAGAAACAGTCGATCCAACAACACAGATGAGCTGAAGGCTCAATAGTGCCTAAGCAGTGCCACAGGCTGATCGCTTCCATGCCACACCTCACTGATGCTGTCATTTGTGTTAAAGGAGCCCCGACCAAGTACTGAGTGCATAAATGAACATAAAGAACTTGAACTTTTCTGTTTTATGAATCCTTTTTTTGATTGATCTTAGGAAATATTCTAATATTTGAGACTGGATTTTTGACTTTCATGAGCTGTAAGTTCTAATCATCAAAACTAAAAAAAAAAAAAAAAAAAAAACTTTTGAAATGTTTTACTTTACATTTAATGAATCTATATGAAAGTTTCACTTTTTGAAAAAAAAAAGTTACAAAAAAAGAAAACTTTCACGATATTCTAATTTTTTGAGATGCACCTGTATATGACTGTTTATAAAACGTGCAGCCAAATTTTACAATTTACGATAAGGTTCAATGTTTACATTAGTTATTGAATAAAATACAAAAAAAACCAAAACAATACTTTTACACCATTAAGTGACGTATTAATACTTTACAATTTCAAGTTGTATAAATTAACATTAATGCATTCTGCACAAGCGTTATTTAATGAACAACGGCACCGAGCAAGGCACCGAACCCCCAACTGCTCCCCGGGCGCCGCAGCATAAATGGCTGCCCACTGTGTGTTCACTGCTGTGTGTGTGCACTTTGGATGGGTTAACTGCAGAGCACAAATTCCGAGTATGGGTCACCATACTTGGCCGTATGTCACGTCACTTTCACTTTCTTTCACTTAAATGAATCTCTACTGCGCAGACTTCGGGCTCCAAATTACATCATTTTCGCAAAGACGACAGCGGTCATACTGAGAATGTTTTGGCTTCACTTTTCTATAGTGGAATTGGAGACGCGTCGTCCATCTTTTTTACAGTCGCGTTACAGTTGTGTCGGTGGCGAGTGTCTGTTGGGCTAGTTTTTTTAGTGTATTCAATACGTCAGCATTGTATCTGCGTCAGGGCTGTCAACAAGAGTGAGAACTCTGATTGGATGCTCAGTTTAGTGAATGAGCCAGTGTCCAAGAGTTAAAGCGAAAGTGATGAAAATGGGCAAGTAAATTAAGGCGGCACAGAGAGAAGGCTGTTCTAATGTTACATGATCTTACCCAAGCATTCCAATGTGTGAATATTTTCATAACATGAGCCTCTTAAAATGAAGAAAGTTATCAACATAACTGATATTCAAAATGGTACGCATGTGCTGATTTGTTTACGCTTCGTATATCTGTGTATATTCTTGTTTCGGTTTCTCCTTTTGAATGACGAATATTTTTGACAATTTTTGCCAGTTTGTGGCTAATGATGGCCTGTTTCACAAATACTGTTTCCACAGCACATTTTCATTTTGGTACCTATATATTTACAAGTTACAACATTCACAGATGCAGCACAGATGGTAGAATTTTGGCACTATTTTCGCAGTGCAGCACATCGCGATCTCGGCAGAAAACATGTTGAAAATGTAGTATAAACATTAACAGTGTTTTACAACATGGTTTAAATAAGATCAATATGCTGGACTGTAATTATTAAAGGCACTATAATTAAATATCATACTGAACTGTAATAATTAATAAAAGCACAATACCATTACACATATAAGAGCACAACATGAGCCTGCTGCAGTGATGCTTTCACTTAGCAGATGCAGTAGATGTGAAACAAGTCATAGAGGGTTAGGCCTATGTTGTTTTCATAAAATATCATATGCAGTTATGTCTATAATAAGCAAAACAAACAATATGGTGCTATCTTGGTTTTAAACACATAGTGGTGTGGACACAGCAGCACGCTAAAGCAATAATTTTCCATTAGCGATTCAAATGATAAAATACACTGTTTAACATCTATTCATTTACTGTCTAAAGCAACATACACTGTATTCCAAGTATTCATTTTATCAG
Source organism: Tor tambroides (assembly GCA_021397915.2). Lineage (NCBI taxonomy): Eukaryota > Metazoa > Chordata > Actinopteri > Cypriniformes > Cyprinidae > Tor > Tor tambroides. The sequence continues at coordinate 12,418 of JAFVLL020039757.1, read as the reverse complement.
TTCATGCATTCTCTGAGAATCAAGTGACTTTGGCATTGCTAGAACAAAAGTGTCCTATAATAAGTGGACTACAGAGGTGAAGCAAGTAGTACATAGCTGGCCACGTGATATCAACATGGCAGCCCACATGAGGCAACCTCCCAATGTAAAACACATAAGCTTTTATGAGGTTACTGGTATGAATTCTGGAATATTCATCTTATGTTCTATTCTTTTTTTAATGAGGAAAAGTTTACTGAGTACACTTTTAAAATTGCAGTAAAGGAAAGGTCATTTGTTAACACGTTTACTACTGCTTTAGTATTCTTACTACCACTATAGGTTTAATAGAATAGCAAATTATATGAATGACCTGTAAAGTGACTTCTAAATGTGAGAACTAATTAGTCTTCAACAGCTGCACAGTGCTGTTGCCAGGCAAAGCCTAGTATTAACTATCTATATTAACATATAGACTATTCTATTATAAACAACCCATGTTGTCTAGGCATGTACACAAATGGCTGCATTCAAGTCACTTAAATGTGATGGTCATGTTGGATGACATGGTGATGTGCAGGCAGTGAGTATGCCACCAGTAACCTTACTGCAAGATCTGTTATAATACACTAACATGTATGTTATATAAATGTGTATGCAGTAATGTAAAAAGGCACTGCTTTGACAGAGTAGGCAAAGTGTTTACACATGGCTATTATTTTGTAAAATAAGATCATGCAATAATAACTCCTCATTCCCATCAGGGGAATTCATCTTTATCTGTGCATGAAAGCAACTAAACACCCATAAATTCTATGAGCTACACCATATATTGTGAATAATTAAAAACAGCCAAGAAAATTAGTAAAGTCTACTCACCCTAATATACCAGTAAATATTCCAAAAGCAAACTCAGTCCTGTTATCACCGTTTTGTCCTTGGTCATCCACTCTGTAAACGAAAAGCTAACATCATTATCAAATATTTTTTTCTATGAGGGGAAAAACTTGTTACTAGATGAATAAAACAAGTATACAACAGAGTCTGTTTACTATCATTGACATTTTAAACATACTATTTCCTAATTCTGTAAACTACATAAAAGAAATATTCTTTAAACGCGATATATATTTTTTATATATTTAATAAGTTCACCATGGTAACCTTCAACAATAAACGATGCAGTATGAGTCCCTCCTGGCTAGCTGTACAGTGACAACCCGGTGGCTGTTTTAAAGTGATGCAAGTGTCACTAAGACGAAAATCTACTAGGCAGTACATGACCAGAGGTGTCAAGTATAGTAACGTTATGTAAATACACCCGTGTTCATGCTTAAAACGTTTGTGCTTCCATCTGAGTTGTTATTTGGTTGTTTACATAATGCTAACCGAGCAATCTGAAAGAGAAACGCACAGCACGAAGCTAAGCTGGCTGGCTGGCTAGGAACATGGAAGTCCAACGTCACAAAACAAAATGGGCTGCATGCTTGAAATCTGGAGTCCGAGCACACAAACAAGAACTGGCGGTCCGAGAAACAACGAAAACCATCGTCCTAATTTTGGTTTTAAATCTTACCTAGCGCATCATACAACCAGTGTTATAGTACCCTGTTTAATTACGCAGCAAAACGGTATTAGCTTCTCCCTATGAGCTTATTCCCCCTTATAACTGCTCGTACTCACCGTCGTGCTCGGCTTCCTGCTGCTGCCGTTTTCCTTTGTACGACTACGCACCTTCCCCTTGGCGCAATGCGCACGCAAGATATTCCAAAACTTTCAGTTCAAGTTTAAGATGCTTGTAACTCTATCCATTATTTAAAACAAAATCATTAAGGGTTCGATGTTAGCACAACTCGATGCACATTCACCAAACAATGTGGCTCAACCCGGGATATTTCGTGACACCCGACCACTGGGACCTATGAGAAGACGGCGAATGGAGAGAAAGACCCGCCTCCAGTTCTACGGGGCCTCCATTTCAATGTCCAACGTGTGGAAGCATTTTTTTTTGCGCATGGTATCTAAGGAACGTACCTTAAAATGGCTGCCGATGTTGTGGGAGGAGCTTGTTAGACATTCTGTCGACCATCCTACATTGTGTCTCTGAGACTGTTGCAGGGTGCAGTCTTGGACCTTACAGTTTCTTGTCAAAGAACTTGAGGACGTCGGTTTACCCAGAGGTCCAACAATCCACACCAACTATCTTGTTCTTTGTTCTGTGAGATATTCCATAGTTACCATACTGCTGCTAAATGTACAGAGACAAAAATGCCACAAAACCGATTTTGGAGCCAACCACACCTTTGCACCATAGCAACCTACTGTAAACACTTAATGAGCAATGTGGACTGTTACCTGTGTTACAGGAAACATTTTAGATTTGAAAAAGGCAATTGTAATAAACAACCAATGATATTTTAATGTTGTTCCTCTTGCTTAAGGTTTAAGGTGATATTAATTTGATGTATGAAGAGTCTTAAAATAAAATAAATATATATTTTAAAAAAACCTGGCACTGAGACACTTCATTCACTTCTTTCTTTTGAGCAAGTCATAGGCTCAACCAATGTAAATGCTTGTCTTTTAACCCCAAGGGAGGTCCTGGCAAAGATGCATGCATGCACCACCTAGAGAAAGGCTCCCCTTTGTTCAGAGATTGAAACGGTTTTCATTTCCCCCTAGTCTTCTTGATGTTGACTGTTCTTGATTGACCACAACACTTTACCCATTATCCTTAAATGAATTTCAGTTTTTTTTACTTAATCCCTCTCTCTTATTCCCAGAGTTGTACCTCCAAGAGTCATAGATACAATACTACAGAGCTGTCACTCATAGTAAAAGTGGACAATTAAACAGGAAAAAAAAAAGGAAAATCAAAACCATACACTCTGGTCATATATTATTATAAACAGAGAACATGGGGTATCTATTATGTAATTACGGAATATTGATATGTATTGCCAAAATATAAGCTTGCATTCACTTTGGTAGGCTACAGACTCTGGCAAACAGTTAGGACCTCTTATACCAGTTTACCTTAACACAGTGTTGTTGTGCCACTCACTGAAATTGCTTTAAAAACAAAACGAGTCAGCCTTTACTCAATACAAAACTTTTTAAACATAGTACATATACTTAACTCTGGTGGAAATAAGACTTGTCAAGGTTTACATAAGACTATTAAGAAAGGTCCTTGTACAAGGAATTGACTCTAAATGGGAGGTAGGGGGCAATGTGTCAATGGACACTTATAGCTTACAAGACTACAAGAAAAAGTGTATTTAAAAAATCCAGTGACATACTCTCAGTCAGAAAGGGGCACATGGGCAAGTTTTACAGATCAGTTTTGTTCACTCCATTGTAGCCCTTGAAAGTCCATTAGACACCTGATATCCAAAAATGTTTTGGAGTACCAAGCTCCCTTGTAAAATTCTCTTAAGGTAAGAGAAGACTCAAGAGTCTAATCCCGTTGTCTACCTCACCTGAAATAACAAAAATGTCTGTGAATTATTTGGAAACATTATATCAACTAAGATCATACAGAACACTATATAAGATCATACAGTAAAGCATATAATACAACAATGTACAAATGTGCTAGTGTTATTCCAACAAGCAGCAAATGGTGATCACTTTTTATGAATGGTGGACAAGTTCACTACATAAATACTTAGAGTAGACGAGTAAGAAAGTAAGGACATATTTGTACAGAACACAAAAATATTACCATTTAATCAAGATCTAAAGCATTTAAAACCTTTAAATTGCTTTTTATGTTGTTATGAGAAAAACAGCCTTTGGCCAATTCTACAATGAAGAAGTTTAAGTAACTTGTCAGAGTATGGTTAGTCTCTTTCTGTGTATGGGTATCTGGGGATTTGTCTGAAACCTGAGGCTGACTTGTACAAGGACCAAAAACCAGTAAATACCTTACAGATCAGTGTTAAATAACAGCCTTTCTAAAAAAAAAAACCCCCAAAAAATTAGGCCTATTTGTTGTATGTTTTGTCTGAGACAAGAGTTTGAGTTGTAGTTGAGGTAGACCAATTAATGTTTTTTAAGGGTTGAAACTGACTGCCAATTTCCATCACAAAACCTATTTATCCAGGTTGGTTACTTCAGTACTTCTCAAACTTGTCCTAGGCACCTCCACCACTACACATTTAGAATGTCTCCCTCACCTAACACACCTGATTCAACTCATTAGCAGAGACTGCCAAACCCAAAATGGTTGGGTTCAATAAGAGAGACATGCAGTGGCCCCCTGGACAGGGTTGAGAAGCACTGGGTCATCAGTGTCACTTTATGTATCTTTGGTTGCTTTGCCAGTTTCTGATGCTAATAGTATGTGTTAGTAATAATTTTTTAACATTCTTTATCTTGATCTACCCATAATATAAGACAGGGCACTGCAAATAAGCATTTTTATTTACATTTCATCTTTTACAGCAGGGGTGTCCAATCCTGCTCCTACAAGGCCAATGTCCAGCAGAGTTTGGCTCCAACCCTAATTAAATACACCTGAACCAGCTAATAAATGTCTTCAGGATTACTAGAAACATATAGGCAGGTGTGTTAGAACAGGTTCTAGCTCAAATCCACAGGACACTGGCCCTCTGAGAGTTAGGGCACTCCTGATTTAAAACGGCAGTTCCCAACCGTGTTCCTGGAGCTCAACACTGTACATTTTGTTGAGGACATAACCGTTTGGTCAGGTCTTCGAGGCGGTGTCCGTAATAGCCACCATACCCTTAAATAGGGCACTATTTCCAGGGACAGCCATTTTTTGTGGTGTCTGAAACCACAGTGGACGTTTTTGAGCAACTTATTCAATCCCATAATGCACCGCACTAACAGGGGTGCTTCTCATTTCTTATTTGTGCATCCTCATTTACTTTCCTTGCTACCTTTCTTTGTGTCCTAGCTCTACCCCCTTAGGATATGAGGGAAGGATGCAAGGAAAGGAAATGAGGATGGAGGAATCAAAGGATGAACATTGGAATATTCTCGACCACTCAAGCGTCAACCTGCTGCACTAAAGGGATCTACCCTTATATTGTTAAAGTTTGTTATTTAAGGCATTCATAATAAATATTATTAAAGCAAGATGCCCTGTTGAAATATATGTCATGTATGGTTTACTTAAACTGCAAAGGTAAAATATAAATGTAAATTATTACAACAGATGTGAAGGGGGAGGAGAATTTATATGTTTGTCCTTTTTTCGTCAAAAAAGATTTCCGCATAGGATACACCTGTGTATCCTTGCTCATGACTTCTCAGGAAGCCTCCTCACTCCTCGATCATCACCTCCTCGTGGTGCAATAAGAGAATTGAGATGTCCTACAAGATGGCTGAGCTCGATTGGTTTCCGGGTCATAGGATGGTGGACAGAGGAGCGAGGAAACGAGGAGGGGTATTGAGAAGCACCCCAGGGCTGCGTTCCACTCCACTGTCAGACACGCACTCGCAAACTTCCCTAAGCACTTCCTCTCAGGGGAATCCCCACTGCCATTTTGAAGTGCATTCTACTTTGTGAAGTGGACAAGGGAAGTTTATATGGACAGACCCTCGACACCTCGATTTTGACAGAGGGAGCGAGTCTGCTTCGTATGCACACTTCAGGCCACTCCATAGACCACAATGCAACACAATTATGATGTCATCGCAGATCGCGTTTAATTTATCCCCAGCCCAAACAATTCTATAGTATGTAAATAACTTTTTTTCACTTCTAACAGCTTAAGCACACCTATTTACCTACAGAATGCTGCACCAAACAAATTGTAAAAATGAAACAATAACCCAACCATAGCAGATTCCAAGTGATCAAGGGCTTAGGACATTCCAATTTCGTCCCATTGCAAGGGTTCCGCTAGTAGTGGGCACTCATGCAACGTAATCAATGATGTACATCTGAGTAAACGAGACGGAGGGAAGTTTGCAAGTGAAGGACATAAAAAAATTGACTAGAACGCAGCCCAGGTATACAACCGAAGTACACTCAACGGCTACAGAATACCCACAATGCACTGTGAGGGTCATGCCGAATCAATTCCCGTGTTTCATGGCATCTGCAGCTGAATCATCCACTCATCCATTTTACAAACCACTTGTCCAATGTGGGTACAGCGTAATATCAAAAGGTATACATTTCTTTTCATTTGATTTAAATAGTTACACGCTAGTTGTCATATGCTTCAAATGATTATTAAGCAGCAAGCACAAAAGCAGCAGCCCTTCCGGCACACTCAGTGTCCGAATTCGTTCACTCGTTTTCATCCACTCCTTCAAGTGCACTATATTAGTGGACTAATGTAACGAATAGCGACTGAGGGTATAGGAGGCGATTTCGAAAATAGGCAGAGTCTCTACTAATAAGCCGATTAGGTAAATCAGGTGTGTTTGATTGTGGAGACATGTAAAATGTGTAGTGTTAGGGGCCAGGAACATGGTTGAGAACCACTGTGTCAAGGTTCGAGAAGGGAAGGGGCGAGGACTCAGATGCAGAGTTCAATATGGGCTTTTATTTAATCAAAAATGAAAATAAAAACAACAAAAACTATCCCGTAGTGGAAAACGTGACCAGTAGCTGGGCAAGGCAGAACAGGAACAGGTAGCACAGGACACAAGAGAGTAATATTGATGATGAACTGGCACAGAACTGAAAACAGAAGGAAAATAAATATAGAGAGCAGACAAGCAGGTAATGAGGGAGGACAGGTGGGGCAACCGAAAAAAAATAATCAGGTAACAAGAAGGCGGGGTTAGACAATAGACAGAAGAGCACATGGCACATAGAAACAACCATGAAAGGCCTTGTGCTCACATCAAACAAAAACAAGAACCCATAACCAGTGAACCAGTGAAGAAAAACTAACTGCAAGCTACACAGCACAAGACAAAAATGACATGAAAGCACATGGCCAATGTAAACACGAACCGTGTGCCACACAGAACACAACACACATGGACTGAAGATTGTTTGCCCCAAGCGAACTCAAAACCACACAAACTTGTGAGACCAGTGGTCTGTAGCACAAAGCGAGATGAACAAAGTCAGAGTTTCATAGTAGGTTTAGAGTTGACAAAATCAAACAAATCCAACCTGGTTTAGAACAGGATAAGCGGGCTCACAAAGTTTGATATAAGTAGCTGCAAAAGTTGGGTAATTTTGTCTCAAATTCTAACTTCCTTTATTTGGAGCTAGAGACATGGGAGAATGGCTTCATTGCATCAGATATATGTCACTTTGCTCACAGCTGATTGGTCCAGTTTGGGTTTGTGATCTCTAACCCAGAATAAAGCCTGCTCCAGAGCAGGGTAGCTGTGTAGCATAAATTACCACGGTGATGAAACCCGCTCAAAACAAACCCATCTTCTTAAGCTCGAAAACTCAAAGTTTGCTCAAACTAAACGCAAACTTACCTGGGCAAAAACTGAAACCGGCTTTGTGCTACAGGCCACAGAGCACATGGAGAATAAGTAAATACTCATCCCATGCACTAACAAGAAAAAACAACACACAGAGCATGAATGTCTGAACCCTGACACAGAACAAAAACCAAACTAGACAGAAGTGTTGAGATCCAAAGACCACGCTCTGCACACAAAACTACTAATGTGGACAGAAGAGCATACAGCCCAACCAAACTTGTAATCGCATGCTCACAATAACAAGACAAGACCATAGGAGCATCGGTGTTCTATCTCCAGTCCAAGAATAAACTGACCAAAGTGACCTAACCCTGACACACTGATTTAGAGGATCTGTCTTTAGCTATTTCTTAAAGATTACAGAGGATTTCATTGTTAAGGTGAAGGCTGAGGGAGAGGGACAGTGAGAAGGGCTTTTGGAAGTGACCTTGTACCACAATGTGATGGCACCATAATGTGTTCTTTGACTGACTCCAGGGTATGGGAGAATGCAGACAGAGAGGTGGTTTGGTACATTAGCATCAGAGCCTTGAATTTGATGTAGATGCCTATAGGCAGTGAGTCAACTGAGATGTGACATGGTGCACAATTTTGGCTGACTGAAGACCAGATGCTCTTAAACATTCTGGATCATCTGAAAGTCTTGACAGCTGGAAGGCCAGATAGTAAAGCATTCCAATTTTCCATTTTGGGATGAAAATAGTCTGGATGCAGAACTACACAGTATAATCAGAGTGGTGTGGGGTAATTTTCTTTATGTTAAAAAGCATAAACTGGTCAGTTGTTTGGATGGTTGTTAAATACTTCCAAAAGATGCCCGCTACCGGGTTTAGCTGTTTGGTGGTGTCGTTTTATACAATCAATGGCCTGACTGGTACGTTAATGAGTTCAGCCTTTGCACGGTTGACCTGGACAAGACATTCCTTCATCCTTCAGTCAGGGGCATTCATGGCCTAATGCAGGCTCTCTCAACCCTGGTCCTCGAGGGCCACTGTCCTGTAAATTTTAGCTCCAAGCCTAATCAAACACACCTGAACCAGCTAATTAAGGTAAGCTTGAGTTTGATCAAGGTTGGAGCAAAACTCTGCAGGACATTGGCCCTCCAGGACCAGGGTTGAGAACCCCTGGCCTAATGGTTAGAGAGTCAGACTTGTAGCCCAAACATTGTGGGTTCGAGTCTCGGTACTGGCAGGAATTGTCGGTGGCAGGGAGTGACAAGCCCTCTCTTCCACTTCAATAACATGACTTAGGTGAGACACTAGAGCAGGGGTCTCCAACCCTGCTCCTGGAGAGCTACCATCCTGAAGATTTCAGCTCCAACCCCAATCAAACACACCTGAACCAGCTAATCAAGGTGTTCCCTACTTGATAATTACAGGCAGGTGTGTTGTAGCAGGGTTGGAGCTGAAGTCTGCAGGACGGTAGCTCTCCAGGAGCAGGGTTGGAGATCCCTGCCCTAGATCAAGACACCAAACTCCCAACTGCTCCCCAGGTGCCACAGCAAAAATGACTGTCAGCTGCTCTGGGTGTGTGTTCATGGTGTGTGTATTTGTTCACTGCTCACGGCTGTGTGTGTGTGCCTGGATGGGTGAAATGCAGAGCACAAATTCCAAGTATGAGACACCATACTTGGCCACATGACACTTCCTTTCCTGTTTTTCAGTCCATGATGTTAGAAAGACAGGATGAAAGTGTGGGATTATCAGGTTGGAATGACCAGTAAAGCTGTATTAAGTATATAGATGAGAGGAGAGAGCCAAGCATTGATCTCTAGGGTTCTCCAGTGTTTAGCCTAGTGGTCATGTCTGATATAGACACTCCTCCCATCCATGAAACTTTGACAGATATACCTGTAAGATAGGATTCAAAGCAGTAAAGACCAGTACCATTGATCCAAAATGCTGATAGGGTTGATAGGACATGATGGGTTGATGATGGCAAACCCAGCGGACAGACAGGTCAAGCAGATTCATGGCAGTTGATCTTGAATTTCTTGCCAGTCATAGGGCTTCGGGAAAGGAGAGCACGGTAGTCTAAGTGAAATGTCCTCTTTTGAAGCCAGAATGGTTTTATTCTGCAGGTTGCTCTGTGAAAGGAATGCAAATAGTTCAAGACAGTTTTTTGTCAATGTTTTTGGCAGGAATCAGAAATTCAGAACTGATACTTATAATACTCACCAATTCCAGCTCAACTGGTAAAGCATGGCGCAAGTGACACAAACATCATTGGTTTGAGTCTTGAATTCACTTGTAGTGGCTATGGATAAATGCCCCTGCTGAATACATTAATGGAAACTGAAATCTGCTGCAGTGTCAAGTATTAGTTTGAGTGGGGCTATAGTGGGGATTACTGAACTTAAATCTGGTGGGGAAAACTCCAGTGGAATAAGATATGTTCATTGTGTCTGTGAGAACAGGTAAGAGCGTAACAGAGATGGTTTGAGGAAAATGAGAGAAGACATGATCTAGGGAACATCCTAGTATAATAGTTTGGAAACATCAGACTCTGAGAGAGAAGAAAAGAGTTGCATGTGAGTCATGTACGTTTGTGTGTGTGTCTAGAGTAGACAACTGGTTTCTACCTTGTCAGTGCAAAAAAGTGGCAAAGATGTATCCAGTCAGCGAGGTAGGGAAGAAAGTGGAAGCAGACAGAGTATAGAGGAGAATTTAGTGAAGACTTTCTGGGTGTTAGCAGCACACTGTGTGGTACAGGTTGTTTATCTGATTCTCCAAATACTACATGGTTACACAACAAAGAGGGAACATAAAGCTCAATTTCAACAAGCACAGCTGAAGAACTGAACAAACCTCCGTACATTACCCGTTTACAAAGCGATGCTGTCTACTACTCAGGGGAATAACAATGCAGTGTTGTTGTTGTTTTTCTTTATTATGATAGGACAGAAATGAGACAGGAAGTGAAGTGGGAGAGAGAGGGGGATGGAATAGGGAAAAGTCAGCGAGCTGGGGCTCAAACTCGGGATGCCTGAAGCGCAACAGGAATTAAGGTTTTGGTCAGCCTGATCACAAGTGGACAACATGTTTTGAAATTGTCCACTTTTAACCACATTAAGAGATGGTCAAATACATTTGACCACATTGCTGCATAGTGTAAATGCTCATGAGGTCAAATGCTTTCGAACAACTGTGCAGCAGGATAGATGTGCAACAAACAACAGATCTCCATGGTTGAAGAGCTAGAAAAAACAATGGAGACTCAATCCAAAGGAAACTTATGGATTTAGCATTAGATAGTAATACTTGTTGCAAGATAATGTCAATATTATAGAGCTACGTGTTTCGGCTGCACAGTCTTCTTCAGGATACAGGATCCTAAAGAAGGCTGTGTAGCCGAAACATGTAATCACTTTTAATAACTTTAATGACTTAGCCCAGTTAATCAAAGGCTTTATATGTGTCTTACTTGACCACTTGTCTTTGGATTGGCCAAATGCAAATTTTGTACCAATTTACGGTGCCACTCATTGCTTGCCACATCAAGACAGTGCTGTCTTTTTAATAATTCCTAGGTGTTTAGATTTTTGTTTAGGGTCATTTATTTATGACCTTTAGCTTATTTCAATGCTCTTTAAAATACTGGTGCCATGTACAAACACAAGGCACCCTATACCAGAGTCTTCAGTTCTATGGTAATTTCAACACATATCAGTCACCACTTACTCAAACAATGGTAGAAGAAACTAAGCACTTCAGAAACACATATTAACAGTTCAAAACAATGTAAGACTGGTGTAAAGAGGCCACAAATGCATCTAGATCTAAATCCCACTTAATTCCAATTGAGAAATCAAATAACAGCATTTGGAAGAAGGTACCTTTCAAATCTGAGAGAATCTAACAGTTGGCAAAACAAAATTAGACCAAACAACCAGTGCATTGGTGTAAGAATGCCAACGGTCAAACTGCCTAAAGCTGTTACCAAACATTAAATCTAGGGTCCCAGGGTATCGGTGTAATAAACTGAGATTCAGTATTTTTTAAGTTAACTTTTTGTTTACTGCAAACAAAAGAAATTAATCATAGTATAAAAAACACGGTTTGAGATCTGTGTTCTGTTCTTATGTGAATGCCCCCTAACAAACACATATGATCAATGTGTGTTAAACATAACCACAAATTAACCCCACACCACTGACGGCTTTGAAAGACCTTGTGTAACAGGATTAGGTACAATTTGGTTGTTACATAAAACAGAACGTGTAGCATGCTGTTCATTACCACAGAAAAAAATAGAAAAGCAACTGTGGCTTCTGTGTTCACAAAAAAACAAATGCAAAAGCCATATAGCTACAATTTTACCATTACAAAATATTGGTATACATTTTTTGTAGCCAAACAGTTCATTTGGTATAAATCATATCATATTATAATTAATCATATTATATAATATCATATTATATAAGTATACATAAGCAGTCTTCCCACAGAAGTCATTCTCACAAAGCTTTAAAGGTGCACTCACAGTGATTTGGATGTTGCCCTAAATGTCAGTCGTTAGAATGTTTGAATGTAGAATCACACAAAAGGTTTTAAAAACCTAAAGTAATTTTCTTAAGTTACAGTTTATATTATTATAACCATATTTTTTCAAAAGTACTATTTATTTGTCAATGAGATAATGAATACTAAGTGTGCCTATGACTAATCATGATAAATAAATCTGCAAAATTACTGCAACAAAATTTAGGGTCTTTAAAGACTAGGGGAATGTGTGTTTAGCATAACCTGAAATAAGGTCAAAGAAATGTCTACCAATATTTACATGCATAAAAACAATTTACAGCTTTGGCATATGAAAGAAAAATTCAACAATTACAAGGCCTTAGAAAGGGAAACAGAATTATCTTTATTTATAAACAAGCGGAACTAGACTTGCACAAAATGTTACTGATGTCAAAATATGTTTTGCATCACCACTTATACAAAATAAGAAATACAATTTATACAAAAAAAAAAAAAAAAAAAAAAAAAAAATTATATCA
>JAFVLL020039756.1:0-12071 GCA_021397915.2 Tor tambroides | reverse complement strand
AAGCAGAACAAACAGTCTAAAAACAGTGAAAGCTAGCGTAACACTGCGGTTGAATGAAATAGGAAAAAAATTCCTCCCTTTCACACTTTGGTGGTACGCGCCCTATCGCCCTAATGAAGAAACCGCCCCTGCTTGGAATGTATACCTGGCAACGGAGAGGTGGTTGGTTGTGTGAGTTTCAGAGCATACATGTTAAAGGCTTTTACACAGCAGAAATAAACATGACAACCGCTACTATAGATTATATAAGATAATAAACACACGATTACGATAGGATATGGTTTGTATGTGATTTTCTTGAGCTTTGGATATTTTCATAATAATGAATGTGTACATCTGAAATGCTAATTTGTACAGCCATAAAAAGGCTATAAATAGCATATTTTAACAACAGTAAACAACCAAAACCCACATGTGATCCTAAAAGGACATTATTACAAACATTCAATGGTGGTTTAAAGTGAGTTTTGAGTAAAAGTGTACTATTAATCTCATAAATTGTCTTATGCAGCATGATGCTAATGTTAGCTCTAATGCAACTGCAGAACAGGTCCAATTCTTCTTCATAATGCATTTTTGTCATAATACTTCACGTAAGGCCGCAAGAAACTATTTTGTTGCATTTATTTAGAAATACTTTTGATAATAGTTGGGTAAATGTATACTGGGATTGAAGCGATGTGGCATGGTAAACGTTTTATTGACCAGTATAAAGCCTGATAATGGCTGAATAAAAACAGACGAATAATGCTAAAAGAATAATAAGGATTATGTCTCATACCTGGCGTAGGTGTGAAAGGTTCTGTTTCCTTAAACTAGTTTGTCATGCATTTCTTTATTTCAACACATTTACAGGTAAATCCTAGTATTTTAAATTTGTGATTAAAATTTTTTAAATCGATTGACAGCACTAATATACATATAGTTTCATGGCAGTTTCTGTGGTTATTATAATGCGGTTATTAAAATAATTCTGTGAAACTTGTCGTTAAAACAAACAAACAAACAAAAACGCCATAACTTTACCATAAAAATATGGCAGCAACATTTTAGGTTTTGCAGATTTAATTTCAATTTACAATAAAAATGTATTTCATTAACTGTTATAATATTAATATACCAACCTATTAAAGTATTAATATGTGTTTTGTACTGAAGGAGTGGAATCCTGGATCCATCATTGCCTTCATAAAAATATTAAAATATTTATTGTGTGATTACTAATCAAGTTATTAATCAGTATTTAACCTCCTAGATTGCTAGTTGGTTGAATAAAGTTATTAGTTAACATATATTAGTAGTTAGACATAAAAATGTATGTATCTGAATATCTTTCTCCCTTGTAGTGAAATGTCGGAATGTGTAACAGTAAGCTTTTACATGCAGAGTCTCTATCTTCTCTGAGTGTCATGACTGCTATGTCACAGAGGTCATCGGGACCTCCCATCTACATGACCAAAAAGTGATTAGGACATTTATGATATTGCTGTGTCTGAATTTTAGAAAATAAGTTGAATATGGTTTTAGTCTGCCTTTTACTCTGAGAAGCTGCTCTCATTGTCTGTTTGTTATGAACCATACCTGATAAGGTTTAGGGCTGAGCCAGGCAAACTTGAAGTAAGGTAAGTGTTTCTCTGCGTATGTGTGTTAGTGTCTGTGCAGGGAGATGCGGAGACAGCCCCAGGAGGAAACATTCATCTGCCGTTACCCTGATGTCCAGGGTATCCGATATACGTCTTTGAATAGACGTATTCTATCTGACCTCTGATCACCTGTCACCAAAATAATCGCTGGAAGATATGCTTTGAATTTTACGTCCATGTGTGGAGATTTTCTAAGTTTATCTAGGTTTCAACTAACCAGAATCTTTCTTACCTATGCATTGACGTAATTAGTGACCTCTGTTTTAGTATAACTACTGGTGTCTTGAACATGTACGTGGGGCAGCCTATGAACTCCATTGAGAGTGTTAAAGCTGACTTCTGCTGATGAAACTGCAAACTATTTTCTTCAGTAAATTTTTCTTCAATTGATTGTGTCTCTGACTTCTGGTCTTTGTTCATCATACCTGGTCCTTGGTTTTAACTGTAAATTCCCCTACAGTACCTTTGCAATACACTGACAACTACCAACACAGGCGGTGATGAGAAAGTCACATGATAATTCGAAACACATCCCAAGCAGCTTTTCCACAAGCTGAGTAGGTAAATGCTATAGAAAGTGCACAGTTTTGCACAAATACACCATCATAATACACATGACACTGAATTAATGCAATAAACTAATTTAGTGGGCACCATTATGCAAAATTCACTTTTAGATGGTATTTGGACATAAATGTGTGTTGGCAGTATGTGTACACAACCACCCTTGATAAAAATCCACCCACTCCTTTTTAAAAATTCCCATAAATCATAAGCAGTGTCTCAGAACAAGCCATTCACAGAAACTGTACAACTTGACGTCACATTTTTACAGTTTTTTATGGTTAAAATCATAATCATTTTTTACAGTGTAGATTTCAGTAAACACATTCCTGTCAATAGGAACACAGTGAGTAAGTCATTGCCCTACATTTAAGCTTCATTTAAATCCTGTAAATGCACTGAATTTTGGGGGAGGAGGAGTGGGAGGTTACTGTAACCAACAGTCATGTGTCAGATTGCATGTAACCTGTAAAAAGGGGTAAGATTGTTTCTTTCTAATTCCAGTTTCTCTGCACTGTCAGTTCTTAGAAAGCCTGGTCTCTTGTGGTTAAGTCAGAACATGAGCACAAATACATCAAACAGGATGAGCACATTTTGATTCTTACCACCAGCATTTCTTCTGAACACTTCAAAAGAGGAAAGCATTAAAGTTTTAAAGTGTAAAACCAAGGAAGTATAACTTCAGAATCAGATATTATTGAAAGAGATGCCTCCAACAAGACAAGCAAAGGATAAAAAAAGATAACAATGATTGTACATAAAAGGGTCAGACCTTAGTTTGGGGACCAAACGATTGCTATTAACTAACTAGTAACTACAGCTTTTGTCTCAATGAACTCCTAATTTGCTGCTTATTAATAGTTAGTAAAGTAGCTGATACTAAGATCTAGGTTAAGGGATCTAGAAAATGGACATGGAGAATAAGCCATTAATATGTCATTTATAAGTACTAATAAACAGATAATATGCTAGTAATGTGCATACTGATAAGCAACTAGTTCATGAGGAATTGGTCATTAAAGTGTTACCCAGATGAGTTGTACAATATATGAAAGCAATTGTCTGTCACTTTTGTCAGTCACTTTCATGATAACTAAGTTTTTATATGCTGCATTTAATGATTACGTTATTCAGCTTTTTTATGAACTGTTAATATGATTGTTTGTGGTTGAAATCAAACCAGTTTTTATTAGCAATTTTACATCCTTCAATTTCTTTGCTAACAACCTCACACCGAGATGCTTTTAATCATACACAAAACTGTATTAATTTAACCATACTAAAAGCAACTATAGGCAAGCAGATGAGCCCGGAAAACACTTAATGTGAAACTTGCACATTGCGAATTATATTCTGGGTTCATCTGATTGCCTGTACAAAGTATGCATCATCAATAATGTGTATACTGAATTTGGCCTTTTAATGTCATTGTCTTACTACATTACTACTTAATACAAACCTTGTGAAAATAACTGGTGGTCAGAGACGAGGAAAGCCTTGTTTTGCCCTCCTGGTCAAGTACTGCTCACTGCAGAGCCAAATGACTTCCAGCTCCCCCTCTCTGGATGTCCAGCTCCACCTCTGTGTAAATTAATGGGTGGAGTTATGTTTAGTGATAGGGTAAGGGGTAGGGTTAGGGTGTGGTTAGGTGTCTATCTCCACCCATTACCTCCAGCGAGGGGGAGCTAGAGCTCCAGCTCCTCTCATTTGGCTCTGGTGGGCGTTCCTGTAAGGTGACGTCACGTTTCCGTAGTGACGTCATGGCCTGTAGGCTATATAGGTCCGATACATTTCCGTATCTCAGTTCATTGCAGCAATGGTTAGGAGCAGTACAGTCATGAGAGTAACGCTGTTTGCAGTTTTTATGTTCCCGGTCACATCTTCGGGATCTAGTCCAGTTTCTAAAAACTTGTACGGTAAGAGTTTTTTTTTTTTCTACGAAGCGTGTAGCCGTAGAGACATTATGCAGAAATCAGCAGCGCTTTAATAACTTTATTTAGGCTATCCTTACCAGTAGGCGTGGTGAGTTCTCGTAACGTATCTATACATTATTAAATGTTTAGTTTCAGTCCCATAAATGAAAAACATTCTTGCACAATTTGATGAAGAACGATGTCATGTCATCAGTGAATGAAGCGGTTTCAACCGGTGGGAATGAAGTCATGTACTTTTCAAAACGTCGTGTTATTAAATGGTATCTTGTGTTTATCAGAATGTCCTGGAAAGCAAGAGATACCGTGTAAGAGCCTGCGCACGACTGGGGGATTCACATACCCGGTGCCCTTGAACATCCCGAACTCCGGAGATTGCGAATATGAGTGGTATCTGGTGAGCACGTGTTGTTTATAATTGAACTGTTAAATAATATTAAAAGAGTTCAAATGGACTGAAAAAAGTTTGAAAGGACTTCTTTACTTCTGTGCGTAGAATGGAACATGTATCGTTCATTCAGATGGCAAAATGGAAAATTCGGGATTTGTGGTAGCTGTGACACATGAGAATCTGACGGTCAGATCCTGTGAGGACCTGAAGTGGGAGCTTCGTTGTGACCGCATTCAGGTAGTAACAACAGATGTGTCTATTTCTTTTACACGCCAATAAAGTAGCGCTAAATGCATCAAGGACATGTGAGGTTCTAACAATATAATTTTTTTCATCTGTTACAGTTTCATTGTACTGTCTATTACACAGGTAAACATTATAAAGCATCATGCTCTAGAAACTGTTTTGGGAAATTTTAATTGTGTTGTTTTTCAGTGTATATAAAGTGTGCATTTTTATGTTTTTGTCTGAAGTTATAGACCCTGAGGGACAAGATGGCAACCCTAATGGTAACGTGTAAAGCCTTTGAAAGTCAAAAATGTTATTTGTTATTCAGTATATGTGTTGGCTTTGTTTTATGTGCATTTTAATACAGATTTCCATCTGTTTTCTATTTACATGTGTGCTATATTTCAGTCGGTTTACCTGACTGGGTTGCTGCTTTAATTGGGATTGGGATTGGGATTGGGATAATTGGTGCATTGATCGCTGTTTGGTTTTATCGCAGAAAACGTGAAAACAGGTGAGTTCAAGCTGGTTTTAAAATGTACAATAAATGTTGTCACTCTGTCTAACTAGAAGAAACTTCTGTATAAAGACCATTTAGCCTTTATAGTTGGGTAGATTGTCATTGGTCTTTTTCATGTAGGCTACAGAAAGATTTCCCTTTCTGAGAAATTGACTCTTGCAATGTTATTTATATATTTCTTTGTTCACCACAGGTCAAATTACTAATATTCGGAATGAAGTGATGGTTCTGGACTGATACCTGTAGCTGCTGTTAACCATAAGCGGCGATCTTGTGCTATTTTATTGACACTTATCTATCATTTTGCTATTTTGGCAGCATATCACAGCTTTATATATTCTAGTGCTAGTTTGTATTCTTTAAATCTAAATAATAATAATAATAATAATAATAATAATAAATAAGAATGGTTTTATTATAAATATAAATATTATGTATAAAACATAAATATGCTAACTACATGTACCCCTTCCCCGAATGAGCACAGTTTTTCCCATTCTTATTCATTATGGTGATTACGCTAAATCCTACAGAAATCACTGAGACACTATGTAGCATAATACAATTATTATGCAAATTAAAGTAAAATAATGTATTTTTAAGTTCTACTTATCAAGCACTCATTATATGGACACTAAGGGGGACATGTATGTTTACTGTGTACAGTACTGTGCAAAAGACGGTTATTTATCTCTATCAGCAAAGCTACACTAGGCGGTCATATACAGTAAGATTGATTTGATTTAGTTAATAAATGTTAACTGATAAATGAAATCCATTTATTATTACATTATTTTTGAAAACTTCCACACTATACAGCAAGTATCTAAAACTTTTCACGGTTCTGTGGCTTTGCAGGTAGATTTTTCCAGTTGTTACAGTTCTTATGGATTTATCTGTCTCAGGTTTTCTTTCTCTTCAAGTAATTCCAGACTGGCTGAAGGACAATGAAATCTGATCTCTGTGTGGACCATACCATCCTTATGCATACAAAAGTCTCACTGGATAATTACAATAAGAAAAAAGTGAAAAATTGAACACAAGTTTGCACAGTACTGTATATTTGACTTTTTACAGCTGATAAACATACATATACATATACATACATAGCATGGCACATAGTTCCTGAAAAAGTGGTTAAAATGTATGTGAGGGAGAGGGTATCTCTCTAGTCACTGGATTTATTTTAACTGGTTGAGGCTCGACATCTATGGCTAGGTTTTTGTGGGGAGAAAGTAACTGTTTAACCCTGGGCACATATTTGAATTGCTGCTGTGGAAGCAAAATGCAATGAAATGCTGTGCCAGTGAGTACACACATCTAATGCATTACTAGTTTAATCCACCCAGCATGTAAAGCTTAATTAACACAAACTTAATTAAAAGAGAATCCGAAGTTATGAAGAAGGCATCCAACCTTAGCAAACTCTTATATAAATAAAAACAATCAAATTAAAGTTTTTGTTGCTGTGTGCCATGCTATCCGATAAAGTATTTTTAATTAATTGATAATGAATATCATAATATAAAGATTATGTAATGATGCTGTTTCAATTTAAATATGACATATTATGTGTAGTAATATAATCATAAATGGTAAAAGTTAATAGAAATAGTTGTAAGCATTATAGCCTATTGACTGTGAATTTATATAGTATATTATATTACATTATATTGTTATTTTATATTATTATAACTTATATTATAATGTATTATACTATTTGCAAAGCTTCTAATGTTCATCATAACATGTATGACCTTTTTTAAAATTATTTCTGTCTTGATTTTCACCACTGATAGCCTTTGCAATCTAGTTATCTTGTTTGAGGGATTCTTGTCAATAAAATCTGACAAACTATTTTCAATGTCTCATGAAGTTGTTTTCCATGGGTTTACACAATTTATTTGATAAAGCTTTTTTCCTGGGAATCAATCAATTAATCAATCAATCAATATAGAGCTCTACTACAGTATAATGGAATAAATCAGGAATATAAAATACAAAACTTTGTATGCATTCATCCACTTCAAATTAAAACACTGGGTCACCTCCAGATAGCACTGTCAACTGGTTGTAGATGTTTCAGTTTTTGCCTATACATGTTTATACCAAGAACAAGACCAGTTTAACCACTCACTGTCATACATGACTACTGCCATCCTGATGTGACAGTAGAAGCTTTAGGTGTTTGTGTACAAATACTGTATTAAAGATTTAAGAGGCAAAAACAATTCAGAGGTAGAAATATCCACATTTCATAATATTTGCAATCAAGTTAATGAATGTTCTATGACAGAATTGAATCAGGTGATTTTCTTGTTTAATTCAAAGCACAGCATATACACAACTTTTACTTAAAGGGACCAACAAATATCACGCTGGCATCTGAACAAGTAATATTGTCTAACAAAATAAATACATGTGCAAAAAATAAACCGACGCCCATTTTCTGTATTACAACTCATTCATGTATGGGTAGGTTAGCGAAGGCATTTTAGACTTATGACATTACAGAAGTAACTCTCTGTGTCACCTGTGTCCACATCAACTGGATAGGGACTGGATGTTGACTGAATGGGTTTTGGTATTCAGGGAGGTGGGGTTGGCAGTGAAGCAAACGATAAATGTTCTGATAAATGTGTAAACGTAGTGGCTTTCATGTAAATAAATGTCTTACAAAATATTTATATATGATTCTTGATTTCTAACTTTGTCATAACCCTTTGGCCTTGAATTCATAACCTTATGAAGTAGCATATCTAAACTCACAGAGGGTATGATTATGACCAAAGCATGTTGGATGAAACAGTTGTACAGTGGCAGTCCGCTGTAGTCTTCTGATTAGGCAGTTTGAATGGCTCAGGTTTGGCTTAGTCACATGATCAAGGAAAGGATTTATTCATCAAAAGTAATTCATTGTCTCGGTTCTATGTGAATGATTTATATTTCATTCTACTATTACAAACTATTCTCTAACTATTACATCCTTTTAACTGTTCAAAGCAGTGTTGACACCCAATGTGACACTCCCATGACATAACAGAAATGACTGTCTGCTCCGTTACCCTGTTGAGATCATGGAGTGTTAGTGTGTTAGTATGTTAGTATGAACAACATTGAGAAACACTATATACAATAGGCTATGTTAGGTAGCTGGGATTATGGTGTTTGGCTGTGTTGGATATATAAATTTAATTTAGTATTTCAAATTAATTGTTTACAGTACAGTACATTGTCTACATACATGTGGTTTGGAGAATGGATCAATGGATGTTTATAATCATTTCACCACAGCAATTAAGAGTTAATTTGCTGTACTACAGAATATGATGACAAAATGCTTCTGGTACTTTAGCCATGTTAATTCATCTAAACTACGAGAGATTAAAGGGTGAACATTATAGGTGCTGCAGAAATACTGTATATAGTTTCCTTACCTGTATTTCACACATAACTCCTTGACTTACAGAAAAAAAAAACAGGTACTTGTTAAAGAGTAGCAGTTAAGCAGAACATAACTTATTTAATATAAAGTGTTTCTGTTTATTAAATGTAAAATTCGAACATCTATCTATTCCCTTCACCTCAACCCTCAACTCCTCTTTCCTTTCTGTCCTGTCATTTTTAGAAATAAAGGGCTTCTCTGTAAGCCCATCTGAATGGAAGGAAACACTTGGATCTGTGACTCATGTTGGCTGCAGACACTATAGTGGGACAGTGTTTCCAGATTCTCCATTAATACCATTCATTTTAGTCTCACATTGTGTGCTTAGGAAGTGAGAAATTAGCCAAGCACATATTACTAGCACTATCATACTTGTCATCTTTGATCTTTCGTATATGTATTGGTGACACACTTGAACTAGTCACAGGTGCAACAACAGATTGTATATGTATTAAAATGACCAACTTGTGATCAATATGTAATATGTGTATTGTACTGACAGGTAAGAGACAGAGAAGCAATACACAACAGCTAATGAAGCTGAAACTTATTTTTCCCCCGTTTTGGCAAATGTCAAATGACCACAAGCCTTTTATTAGTATTGTTTGTTTCCACAAATTCAAGAATATACTCATCCTTTGCTATGTGACAGAGCAGTACACTAAATCACCAGCACCACACTTCCAGTCATTTGTCAGATGCTGGGAAATGTTACTCTTAGTTACAATTAAAAGTGGTTTCAGAGGTATTAAGAAACACTTGATTTTCTTACTCGACCTTGTCATTCTTACAGTATATTGTTTTCATAATACTGTGGTTTGTAGACATGATGTTATTTGTTCAGTTAGACTTCCCCAGCTCAGCTTAGGTTTCCTTTTTTCAAAAGGACTGGATGAGTGTTTGAGGCTGTTTTTGTGCTTTTCAAAGCTTGACAGCCACAGTTACTGTCTAGTCTACTACTAGTTAGTTTTGCAAAGTAATCTGAGGCCCATCTTTGTCTCTTCCACACCACTCCACCCAGGCAAAAATAGCATTTTTTACTGTGGTAATAATCTGGTCCTTCCCAGCTAATGGAAGGAATGCAATATCCAGCACAACGTGAGCTAAGCTGTGGTGTCTAGACTAATGAGAGTAAATTAAGCTGTTAAAACATTTGTAAAGCAGTGATTTTCACATGTAGTAACCTTTGGCTGTGGCTGTGACTGGGAAAGCGTCCAGAAGAAGAAATACATTTGCAAAACAGTAACAAGAAAAATACTTGCTGCTGCCAGTGCGTAAATCCCACAAAATTCTTTTCTAATCTAAGCTACTGTAAGTAATGTCAAAGTATGGCAAAATAATATAAAGCATGGCTGTCAGATAATCCTGAATATTAAGCTACAGTACTCAACCAAAATAGGTTTTTCAAAAATCCGTTGTGAAAAATTAAGGAGCTTACAGTTCCTATTTACTTGAATACAGACTTTCAGTGAATTGACATTCAGTAACAGGGCATTCCCTCAGCAGGCAGTGAATCATAGTTGTAGTGGGGAGCAGTAGTAGAAGTATTTATAACAGCCTCACAGACACAGTCATACATTCCTTTTGAATGTTACATGAAGATGAAGACAGTCTGTGATGCAAGAGCTTCTGAACTGCTGAGTGTGGATGTTTTAAATGTCCCTCAGCCTACACTTGGGGTTCACACAAAGGGCAGTTGCTTCCCATCCTGAAGGCCCCCTGCCCTGCACATAGCAGCCCTGTCCCATGGCACACTTCATGTGCACTTGTGGACTTGCAAACAATGACTGCTGCATGTGTGTGTCCATTAAGTCCACGAGACCATAGAGAAAATATGGACTCAGTGGAAGACTGCGAGGGTCTAGGGTTTCCTTTAGGACAGGGCCTTTGTACTTCTTCCTTCGCAGAGTATTTGTGTTGTCTGGCCTAGGAAAACTGAAATCACATTTTTAGTGAAAACAGCCAAGAGGAAAGAACTGTTCTCTGCAACCAGCAATGAAACTGCTCATTTGGTGGATTTGAGTGGTCGCAAGGTCCGCAGAATTATTGCACAGCACTGTGAGACCTCTTTTTCTGGTATCTAAGTCATGTGTTGTCTGATATCCAAAACTAGTTAAGATCAAGTCTTGTCTGGTACCCAAAATCAAATCCAAATAAGGTTTTTGTCTTGTACCCAAAACTGTATTAACTAAAATCTTCTATCAGCAGGAGAGTTTGACAGAGGAAGCCACAGTGATGATCATAAAAAAATGAGCAGGGTTTATTCAATAATCTTATTTGTGTATGTCTAAATGCTCAGACTTCGTCTGAATGCTGTAGTAGGCTAGAAATTTTCATTGCAGATACTGTTTGTGAGAAGTAAGAGTGTGTCACATCTCTGCTAGTAGATGAGGCCTAAACAATTATTCATTGTGAAGGATCTAAGACAAGGGCGTCAAACTCAATTCCTGGAGGGCCGGAGCCCTGCAGATTTTAGATGCAACCCTAATTAAACACACCTGATCCAACTAATCATGTCCTTCAGGCTTATTTGAAAACTACATGCTTTGTGTGTTGGAGCAGGATTGGAACAAAACTCTGCAGGGCTGCGGCCCTCCAGGAACTGAGAGTTCGACACCCCTTATCTAAGAGATTTGTGTATTCAAATTTCAATTCCCATTAACTTGTTTTGGTTATGCCTCAAGGTGTAACTTTGGTTAGGATTGTTTCAGTGCAAATAAAGACTCAAAGGAAAAATGCCATGGAAAAACAAAATCCCCACCATAATGAGAAAAGAATGTCAATTCCTGGTGTATACAGAATTTAAAGGATTAGTGCAGGCCTACAAAATAGCTCTCCAGATCCAATAACTGATATGTTTGCTTTGATATCTGATATTATTGACTATAGAGGGTATGCACTGATGTCACTTTCCGCTGGAACACACCCCCTTAGCTGGACTGAGTGGCAAAAGAGCCTGCACTGCTGCATGACTGGATTAAATAGGAAAGCTACGAAAACATGATTAAAATACATAACCCCAGTCACTCCAGCTGATGGTGACGTCACATGCATACCCTCTATAAAAACAGCAAGTCAGGCGTAAGATCCTGTCACTGTTATTCAGCCACAGATACCAAACATTAACTTATAAAGAAACATTCAAAGTGCTGCAGCTGCACAGTTATGTGAATCATGTGAGTGAAATACTCACTCATCAGTGTTGCTCATTCAGACACACCCAGTAAAGCACTCTTATATTACTTTGTCTATAATATGCCATTACAATTTATTGTCTTGTTAATTGTTGAAATATCATAGGTGTAAATTGGGTAACACTTTAGAATGCTGATCCTTTGTTAATGAATAA
>JAFVLL020039755.1:0-24045 GCA_021397915.2 Tor tambroides | reverse complement strand
AAAAAAAACAAGTGGCAATATTACACCCAAACAAATATTTCTCTATTATAAGAAAATATTCACATCTGTTCTTGCAAGACACTGATTCACTCATAAAGAGGAAAATGAAAACACGTCAAGCTTTTTTAAGAAGTCTCCTGCTGCAGGTTCCTCTACATAAAGATGTAGTATACTGTGTCTTTAAGGCATTTATTGGGGCGGGTCTTAAACAGTTTGACACCTGGCTTGATGATGGACTTCCTGTCTTACTGCTCGTCGAAGAGGCTGCAGTGTCCGCTCTCTATCTGATGTCCAGCAGGATCTTCAGTGACACCTGCGTCGACGGGTCCGTCCCGTCCACTTGCCGTCCGTTGACTGGTAGTCATGGCCGTTCCCCTCTGTAGGAGTCCAAAGGCTGACGGAAAAGTCTCTCATAGGCAAGACTCACAACACTGCAACAGAAAGGAAACAACAAAAATGTTGAATACTGACACAGCTTTTATCATCTAAACTGTCTATCATCAGATTTTAGTCTAGCTGGCTCAGTAGCAAATTAAAGTAAGAGTTTCCTCAGTCATGTCATTACAGTGTCAGTATTTACAGTGACAAAGAAGTGCAGTGTCAAGTGACACACAGAAGATTGTCCTGTCGGGCACATTAACCCAGACAACCTTCACCAGTAAAGAGCATACTTTACCATTACTCAACAACAACTACAAGCTAATGAGATTAGGGGTGAATTCATTCAATAGCGCCCTACTCACTCCGAAGGACAGAGCACTTGAAGTGAGTGTTCTAAGGGTGCAGAGCATTATTGTCTCATATGTTGCACTACCGTTGTTTGGGGTTGTAAGATATCACGGTAGACCATGATACATTTTATTTTTCACAATTCTTTGATAAACAGAATATTCAAAAGAACAGCATTTATTTAAAATAGAAATCGTTTGTAACAATTGTAAAAGTCTTTACTGTCAATTTTGATCAATTTAATGCATCCTTGCTGAATAAAAGTTTTAGTTTAATCTTATAGACCCCAAACTTTTGAACGGTAGTGTACATTACTGCTGTTTTATTTCAAACCAGAATGTAATCCTTCATAATATCAGAATAAAATTCATACAGCTGTTAGGACTGTTGTAAAAAGTAAATAAAGTTTTGTGTAAATATATACTATATGCATCTTTCATAGTAATGTCTTTTCATTTGGTATTTGGTTAAAACAAACCAACATAAAA
Source organism: Tor tambroides (assembly GCA_021397915.2). Taxonomy (NCBI): domain Eukaryota; kingdom Metazoa; phylum Chordata; class Actinopteri; order Cypriniformes; family Cyprinidae; genus Tor; species Tor tambroides. Next base: position 22,828 of record JAFVLL020039755.1, on the reverse strand, counting down.
AATGCAAACATGTACAGGATTTTTAATACATTTTCTGATAATTTGTCAAATAAATTACCTCAGGGTTCACAATTACTCAGGAGGAAGCACTACTCTGGATCACATGATTATAACAGTAAAATTACTTCTTCTATTACATGTACCGATCCCTGCACTTTGGTATTTGCCTTAGCTAAAATCATCCAGAGATCTGCCCTTCAACACAAAAGCATACTAGTACACATATAATAGAATGAGAAAAACACTTTTGAGAATGTACCTCAACAGAAGATGTTAGGCAGAATGACAGCCTCAGTCACCATTTACTTTCACTGTATGGAAAAAGATATCAGTCGTCCTAACATCTCCTTTTGAGCTCCATGGAGGAAAAAAAAGTCATTCAGGCTTGGAAAGACATGAGGGTGAGACAGAATTTTCAGTTTTGTGAAAATCACTTTAAGTCATTTACAATACAGCTTGAATTACAACAGGACAGCTTGCCAGTCACATGTACTTTTAAGCACAGATGTCCATACAAAACAATGCCAGTTAAGCTAATACCATGAAAGCATACGTCTCAGCAAGAAAGTCCACAATAATCATTTTCAGTGCATTCCATAATGCCTAAAATGCCAGCTGCAGAACAAGAGTCATTGGTTGACATGCAAGTGGCCATGTCACGTACCAAAGTGGCAAGACACTGCATAGGCTGCTCATCCATCCGAGAAGATAGCCAATACAACAGATGAACAATCCATCCTCCAATGTAGACTGATTACACCAGAACAGTGCCAACACGTCACTCAGAACTGTAAGCTTTTGCCAGCCAGTGAACATTGTCAGGCCCTTTTGCAAAAATTTGTGGGAAAACATCCTATAAATTATGCTTCAGAGCCTCTTTTGCATTAAACAGTCAGACATGATACAGAAAGCTCTATAAAATAATGACTCATATAATGTTCACAGTTAGTGCTACTTTTGCTGACGTTCACTTTTCTTTTTTGCCAATAAATAACTTATATATTTATATTTTTATAAAATACAAAAAAAAATCACATATTTTGTAACTTGACATTAAAAAAAAAAATACTGTAGGTGTCAGTGAGATTCATTTTTGAAAGGAATTAATGCTTAAATTCTGCAAGAATGCATTAAATTGATCAAAAGTGACAGACATGTATAATGTTACAAAAAGTTTCCTAATGTACATAAATGCTTTATATTCTTAAAAGGATCCTGAGAAAAATGTAACAGTTTCCACAAAAATATCAAGAGGCAAAACTGTTTTCACAACTGTTTTTTGAGCACTAAATCAGCATTTTGGAATGAGTTCTGAAGCATAATGTGACACTGAAAAAAAAAATCAGCTTTGCAATCAGTAATAATATATTTAATATATATTAAATTAAATAATTTTAAACTGTAATAATACTTAACAATATTACTGTTTTTACTGTATGTTTCTGAATAAATAAATGCAGCCTTAGTGAGAATACATTTGAATACATTTCAAAATCATTGAAAAATGAACAGTATACAACAAGTAAAAAGTGACTAAATACAAAATGTATTTTAATAATAATCTAATCTAATAGAATTTAAAAAGGACTGAAGATAATTAGCATTCTGTACAGTTGTGTAGTTGAGTAGTAAATTACTGTAACTGTGTGCGCAATAGCCTTATTTATTTTGGAGAACAGTCTTCAGCAAGCATGTCTAAGCTACTTGAAATGCCTGTTTGTTTTTCTAATTCTTCTCTTACAGCTGAAAATTCTAATAAACACTATGAAGTAATAAATAAACACTGATAAACACTGGCACAGCGTTGGGCTGGCAAGCCATCAAATGTGTGAGATCTGTTTCTGTGCTGAGAAGTCAAACGTATAAAAACAGCCAAGCATATGGTCTAATCGATCCACAATATTTTGAGTTGATTCATGCCACTGGAAACAAGCGTACCCCTCAAGAGCCCCCAACTAACATACACATTCTCCTTCTGACTCTCTCCTTGCTGCTCTCCTCTTTTTCCTCTCTCCGCTACTAAACAACGTTCATATTTTCCTGGCACAGGAGAGGTCAAAACATGACTGAATAAGGAATTCTCCAGTAATTGAGTCCAATTTTCCTTTTTCTGAGACATTTCATTCCGTAGCTAATTTTAGCGCTCCTGCACACAGTCTTTTCTGTGCTGTGAACAGGGATCCAACAACAACCACAAATCCCATGAACTCTGATGAGGCTGAAGCTGCACCGCTCAGATTTACTGTACAGCTGGGATCAACAGCTGCAAAAAAAAATGAAGGTAACAAAAAGAAAGATAACATTTAGATTCAGAATTTTGTATTTTTTACAATAATTATATTTTATATATACACACACCACTCTTCTTTTTTGTAACCAAAATCAAACTTCATAATTATTTATGCATGTTAGCTACTCTCCAATCTGACTGAACGAGCAGCCTTCCAAGATTGTTGATATACAGTCCAACAGTTCTAGGACATTTCATTGCTTGTTTCACTTAACCTGTGTGTTAGTGGTGGGAATCTTTCTGCAGATTTCATCATTACACCGGTAGGTGGTGACAAGTGAATCATTCATTGACCAATTTGTTGAAAAAAAAAAAACAGATTCATTCAAGAAGGAATTAAGTTACTGTCTTTATGAGAAGGTCACTAAATCATTCATTCAACCTCTTCTTTTCAAACACCTATTCATTTAGCAAAAAAAAAATATTTATGAGTAAGTCATTGAATCATTTACTCAAGTGATTCGTTCAAACACATAATAATTACTGTGGCTTTTGTGAGTGAAGGAAAAACAGACAAAGTCACTAACAGTACTGTGACTAAAACGTAAGTTAATATTAATGTTTGGTTTATTGAACTGTATAAAAGCAATATCACACTAGCAATTGCACCACTGGTCTAAACATCAACACGGCCAATATCAACATAGCCATGATGAAATTAAAAAAAAAACAATCTTGCTTGTGTGATCTTGTTCAAATATATTATATGTAGCCCACACCCGTTGGTTTTTCTACCAAAAAAAATACTGAAAGGGATAGCTCACCCCAAAATGAAAATTCTGTTATTAATTACTCACCTTCGTGTCGTTCCAAACCCGTAAGTACTTCGTTCATCTTTGGAACACAAATTAAGATATTGATGAAATCCGAGAGCTTTCTGACCGTGTATAGACAGCAACACAGCTGAAACATTTTATAGCCCAGAAGGGTAGTAAGGACGTCATTAAAATAGTCCATGTGACATCAGTGGTTCAACCTTAATTTCATAAAGCTACGAGAATACTTTTTGTGCACAAAGAACTGTAGACTGTACAAAGACTGTATTCAACAATTTCTTCTCTTCTGTGTCAGTCAAGAGTTCATAAGAGTACCACAAGAGTTTTCTTTGTGCACAAAAAGTATTCTCATAGCTTCATAAAATTAAGGTTGAACCACTGATGTCACATGGACTATTTTAACAATGTCCTTACTACCTTTTTGGGCCTTGAATGTGTCACTGGCGTTGCTGTCTATGCAGGGTCAAAAAAAACCTCTTGGATTTCATCAAAAATATCTTAATGTGTGTTCTGAAGATGAACGAAGATCTTACGGGTTTGGAACGACATGAGGTTGAGTAATTAATGACAGAATTTTCACTTTTGGGTGAACTAGCCCTTTAATACCTAATATTCACAACAAGGCCATCATATACATTCAGTCAAAAACAAAATGTCCACAGCAGAAATCCACATCATTTATCACTGCAGATCTATCCTGAGCAATGAGCAATGTATCTCTCTTTGGCTTGCCTGAATGCCTACATAGCTGCTGTTGTTTTTTCCCCTCTGTCTCTCTCTTCTTATCCCTCTCTTGGCTGGCGTCCCTGTAGCAGGCAGAGCATGTAGTAAGTATGTGACAGAGTGTAGCGCTGGAACCCTCGGCATTCTGATTTCGGCGGCGGGGGGGGGGTTACACAATGGAGGCACATGTGCCTGATGTGCCTCTGAGTCATCTGACTCTATGACAGACCGTCAGTGCGAATTAGCGGCTTCCCGTTCACGGGGGCGGGGGCTATGGAACATCATTAAAGCAAAGACGTCCTCCGCCCCCTCAAAACAAGGCACAAACACAACCATGTACAACTAAGGCATCCACACAGAATGCCTTCTTCTTTACCGAATGCCTCTGATCAAGAACACAGGAGTGAGAATCGATCCCTGACGAAGTCAGTAGTACATCAGGGGTCTCTGCGAGACAATGAAGACGTCAACATGAGGTGCTACGCTCTGTTGGGCAATTATTGATTTTTAATCAGAGGAAGTTTCATTCTCTCTACGGACAGCCTTGAGTTTGACAGCAAAGCGTTTACAATTAGAGATCGCTTTCTTGATTCATCCATCACAAACATCTCTAATCCTGTAAACTAAGTGGGTTGACAGTCGGAGAGCTAAAATATGACACATGTAAAACCATTCGTAGATAAATTTGTACGCTGAATATGCACTGTACAACCTGTAATGTGACACAAGACTTTGTATTAAGCTCTTAAAACCCTTTCACTAATTCAGTTGCACAATGAAGCGTGACCTTGAATATTAGTGTGCATTTACCAGGGTAAAAATGAGACCGAAGCGCACACACACTTGCCATGTCAAACACACACCCGACTTGCTGAATACTGAAAATGGGAACAACACAAATTTAGCTAATACATTTAGCCAAAAAAAGAAAGAATGTAGCTAAGACAACGGATAAATTATTCAGGACCACAAACACAATTATATCTCTTATTTTTCTTCCACATAAACTAAAACACAAATCAAAGTGAGAGCTGTTATTAGAGGTTATTTGCCATTATACCCTTCTAACATTCGCGTCATTTCAGGAAAACGAAATTCCCCAAGTGGATGAGCAACCAATTTTGCGACAGTGCATGGACGTTTTAGCTTGTACATGGTTATTAAACTCCATTTTTAGCTGATGCTTCTGGCAGTGTTAACAAACACGTTCTTGTAGCAGCATGGTGACTAAAAAGGGCAATGTTCAGAATGACGTTAAAAAAGACTTGTCAGTGGTGTTGCTCTGAGGCAGTGTTTATTAATAGATTTAAATTAGGGGAATAGTAAAAATGGATAAAGTCTAACAGATTTAATTGTACACTCTCCCTCTAGCAACAAAATGATAAAATGTACAAACAGATGTGTGCATGAAATTTACATAAACACTTGAGAGTTACATGTCCAAATAAGAACATCACTGTCTGACTAATTCCTCTGTAAAATGATGTTTCAATTAAATCATCAAGCTTCAGTTAATTCAGCGTTCTCTCTTGGCACTGGACTCAAATACCTGAATGAAAAAATCAAGACACAATTAAGCGGTTTTCATTTAGTATACATTTCCGAAAGCTGGTATGTGGTTTGCATTCACTTCAGTTTATGTCAAAGTTTACCCATATCAGAAAATATGTACGGTATATATATGATTTGTAGATTTGGTAATTAATTCATTTATAGGAATTTAATCGTATATGTACATAATGTTTAAAAGTTTGGAGTCGCTAATATATTTTAATTTTTACAAAAATAATTCTCACCTAGTCTGTTTTATTCAATCTAAAATACAATAAAAACAGAAATATTGTGAAATATTATTACAGTTTTAAAAAAAGTTTTTTATATCATTTTTTTTTCAATATTTATATTATTTTATTTGTTTTAAAATGGCATTTATTCTTGTAGTGACAAAGCTGATTTCTTTTGGCAGCCTTTACTCACATATTCAGTGTCACGTGATCATTCATATATTATTCTAATATGCTGATTTGGTGCTCAAAAAACATTTCTTATCGTCTTTATTGTTATAAACAGTTGTGCTATTCAGTATTCTTGTGGAAACGGTGACAGTTTTTTTTCATGATTCTTTCATGAATGAAAAAACAGCATTTATTTGAAATATACTGTATATATAAAACATTTACTTCCCCCTACTTCCATTTAACTAATGTGATCATGTAACTGATCTCCACCCAGGTTAGGTCAGAGCTTTGTGAGCCAACATGGGTGGTGCTGCTGTGTGTAAAGTTCTCTGAGAATATTTATTGCATGTCTGTAAGGAAGATCAATGTAAGTGATTGGTGCTGGATGATCTACGAGACAGCGATTACATAGTGTCTCTTACAGAGTATATAATCATTACCAATAAATCCATTAACCAATGAACATGCAGATGCCGACAGAGATTATGAACCCAAGAGTGTCTGCTTTTGATTCACACCTCTCTCTATCCGTGATATAGTCGAATGCCAATATGTCTGATCATTCAGAGCCGAAATGGATTGCAGGTGATCTAAAGGAGGGACATAAGTGTGCCAGTTGCCTTGCTGCTTCTCCTCACCTGAGAGGAGATTTATTGTTTGCTTTCAGCCTCATCAATCACACAGACGTATCTGAAACAGAAATGATATCAGCAGTCATCCCGTGCCCGTTTTCATCTCTTTTCATGTGCTAGATTTATGCTGCCAATGACCTTCATCCCTATTAGAAGAAGACAGATCTAATGCCTCAGACGGGCTCTGCCTAATGCCAATTATGTCTCGCTGTACAGCCACGAGAAACACGTCTGGCCTTCCAGCAAGTGGGGGTACAATGCAAGACTAACGCAATGTCACAGACCACTACATTAAATATACCCCGTACTAACTTCTGTCCTAATAAAACAAATGCTGGTAAGTTAGAGTGTGCATGTTAACAAGCAGGTTAATAATTACTTACATTTTTTATTAATGTTTTCAGTACATGGTTTAAAACTTTAAATTCAATGGACACAAGTACATAAGCTGCAAAATCTGAGCCTTTTCTGTGAATATATGCTTAATTGAGGGCCAGCACTTATAGTATCTTAGTATATAGTATATATCTTAGTATATATCTTATCTATAGTATATAGTACTATAGTATCAGTATCTTTTGTATTGATTTAAAAGATTTAATAATGAAAACATGGTCAACAAAAGTCATACAGGCTACTTTTATTGTATTTTTGGAGTCCAGTGACCCCAGTTATTTAAAAAAAAAAATGCAGCCTGCACATTTTGCCAAAAAACTTCTTTTGTGTTCCACTGAAAAGAAGTTATACAGTGTCAAGCAAACATGAATGTGTAGATACTGACATAGGGTAACGTGCTTTGCTCAAGGGCAAAATGATGATAGCAAATGGAATGTGAAAGTGGGATTTGATCTTAAGATTAAATACTTTCATGTCGCATCTTAAACCACAGCCTCACCCAAACTGATATGTTTTGTGAAATCAACAAGAGATCAGATTCTTTGAAAAGCTAGTGGATGATTAAAGCAGATAAACTGCAGAACACAACAGAAGGTGTCACTAACAGAAAAGACAATGCCAACACCCAACTGTGTTTCATATTTTTTAATATTTTATGCCATATGTAATCACTCCAAAACATGCCCTTAAAAGAGAAGTGCGTCATTTATACTCTACTAGCATCACCAAACAGAACTGGAAAAGTAATGACTGTTGTCAAACAGGTTTTCTGAACAGTCCACCCATCAAACACATAGATAGTTCTGCCCCAAAACGTATACCTTATAAAACTAAAAATAAATATATAAGATTTAATATTAAAATATTTAAATTGTGAGTGATGAAATCACCAACAATGAACCCACCATCAACTGCACCATATTAGCATTCAAATCCAGTGAAACAACAATATTGTATGCTGATGGGTTGTCAGCTTGAGGTTTCAAGCTGTTGCAGCCGATAGACATTTTTTAGCATTTAGTGAAGGTGAGTGGGAGGTCTTGATAGAGTTTTTTATCAGCGACAGGCATCTTCATCATGCTGTTGCCTAGTGCATGCTGAAAACACCCCCAACATAACACTTCATTCCCTTCACCCGGCCCCTGCATAACACCTGCACGCAGCCATGTACTTATTTGCGATTCAACAGGCACTGCCTTTGATATTACCTCACAAAGTGAATTTAAAAGCCATTGATTTTTCTCCTTCTGCCCTAGCAGCCTATGATTCAGCTGTCAGCGTCTAAGCTGCACAGTCGTTGGACTTAAAATGCTTTCTCTGCCTCCTCCAAACACAAACTCACATACATGCACGCACATAAACACACATACGCATGCACCAATCAATAATGCTTTACCTGACACTATCTGTTGCAGGAATTCTCGGTTCTGTCATATGCACTGAGGCATAGCATTATGCATTTCGTGTTTGGTTATTGCAATTTGTGACAGATGAATGAATACTCTCAGGGCTCAAGATGCCATTTACATTAGCAGTCAAGCTAATAAAAATGAATAAAGCAACGACAGTCGGATCACATGCAGCTGCATATATTATGGATTTACAGATAAAGAAAAACAAATAAAAGCTCTTTTTAAATTTTCAATAAAAGAAAGAGAAGAATCCTTAAAGAATGAACATCTTTGAGAAATTAACGAATCAGAACTCTGCAATTAAGATGATACAGATATATGTATATTTTGTATACCGATTCACAGATGTCATGGACATTTTGACTCTATTGTCACATTAGTGCTGCTCACACTGCTTTTTAGCTTACTATTCAGCAGCAATGTCACTTTTACAGTGTGTCAACATAATTTTATTAAACGTCTTGCTTGAAAGTGTCATGCGTTTGCTTTACTGTTTGGACAGTCCACTTTTTGTACAGCCTGCTTCATCTACAATGGCATTTGAAGCATAAGAGTATTTCTAGACTGAGACAAATCTCCCTCACAAGCTCACAATGAGCACTGCAGTCTACTGCCATTTTTCAAGCCTCATCTAAATGAAATCAGGGCAGCTAGGTGGTGGGAGACACAAGCAAGATGTAAAGTGCAATGTCACCAAAGAGAGAACGAATGTTGTCAGACAAGAACTAAACAAGAATATACTGGAAAGATCTGAGGGGAAAGGAATCCAGTGGTGTCTAAAAGTGAGGGATTAACAATTGTAAAGGTAGAAACCCATTTGAAATCATGCCACTTTAACTGAGGATTATTTGTTAAACAAATAATTGTGGATTTAACTGTTTGTTTTGTTCTTGTCAATTACAGTTAAAGTGTATCATCACATTCACCTAATATAATAAAATGTATGATTTCCTTTAAGGCTTTGTAAACAAATACTGCATTGCACCGGGGTAGAATAATATGAAAAATATTTTATACATTTAAAATGATTTAAATGGTCTTCTTAACCTTTAATCTTCAGATTCTCCTTCTCTGAAATGACTTTCGCTTTCGGCTGATATCACAAATCCCTCATACTCCAACTACCTGGCTCCATTCTGATTTGTAACACCCCCTTTTAACGATCCAATCAATTCCTGAAGAACAAAATCAAGTCTCATTCAGCATTTTTCTTGAGTATTCTGTTTCTGATTAGAAAAGTGAAATGGGCAGCAAACAGCCCATGAAGCCCATTGTGCAAACTGCTCCTTTGGAGTGCACACATTAACGCACTACTGAACCCTAAAGAAAGGTGTTTTAACACATTTCTACGATTTACTTCAACGGATAGCTAGTTCACCCAAATATGAAAATTCTGGCATAATTTACATTTATTGTCATTCCAAACCTGTAGACGTTCTTTCTTCTGAGCAACATAAAATATTTGAAGAATGTCTGAAGAAAAAAATACAATCAAAGTCAATGGGAGCTGAAACTATTTGGTTGCCAACATTCTTCAAATATTTTATATTACACACAAGGAAGAACGTCATAAAGGTCTGGAAGAACATGAAGATGAGTAAATGATGAGTAAAACTTTCCTATTGGCAATAATATTAGGCTACACTTTAAAGTGCTCAATTATCTGCATTACACAAATCAGCTAATTATGTAATGCTGTATCGCTACAGGCGAAAGTCAGAACATACAGAACAAAAGATGCAGTCACAAATCACACACACAGTGTCACTGTGGTTAACCGTGCTAAGCTGAGGCAAGAGAGTTTGCATTATTTAAGCGACAGGGAGAAACTTGTCAAAATCCATGTGGAAAGAGGGCAGCAGCTGCCGTGATGAGCTGTGCTTGGGGATCTAGCCTTCTCTCCAGCAGTAAGGAGCAGGAAAGCACTTAAGTGCTCCACATGTTGCACGCAGCAAAGCCTGAGGGAGCGGCAGAGATATCATGAGCCGAGTCGTGGCTTCTGCCACACTGCAATGAATATGGAATCACTATAAACAATACCCAGGTAACTGAGCGAGAGAACACAGCATGAGAGATGGAGGGGAAAAAGACCTGCATCTCATAGGCATTTAAGAAGAGCCAGGGGGCATGGCTCCTCCAGTGGCAAGGGCTGAAAATGTTTGATTGTTGTTTGAGCATGTGAAGAAAATGAATGACTTTTGTTAAAATGACCATTGTGGATAGAACGGTGTAGAAATCTACCCTTCTCCTTCTGTGTCTTAAACTTTGCTGTTGCCATGACAACCAGTATTTTTTTTCCCCCCTATATTTTCTCATGACAACAATTCTTCTTGTGATGCACTGTTTCCTGTAATTGTGATTACTCTGCAAATATATTTATGTCCCCTCTGCTCATTAAACAATTCAGTGTAAACATACCTTTCGTATATTTGCACCCAGAAATCAAAATTTATACTCGCCATGTGCCAAATGTAAGAAAAATCGGACTTTGGCAAGAAAATAAATGGATTTTCTTGGCATTTGACTGGTAGCTTTATTAGGAGCTGTAAGATAATGCACTGTTTCAGTGCCAAGAATGATAGTTAAACTCTGGCTGATTTCTGCTTGATGTAAGTGACATGAGGGAATCAAATGAGACATACAAGCACTCTCCTAAAGTGACTGTCTAACAATGATGGAAGTGTGATCTTTCCGGACACGACCATAAAAAGATGAGCTCATTAAGAGACTTACTTGTCCTGCACATCTAACAACTAAGCTTTTCTATTGAACCACATGATGTGATGCATTTGTGACATTACTTGCATTAAGCCACCAAAATGACTATGAGAGAGTAGAGATTGGCCAATACCTGATGCTGTGAGTGACACAATGACCTTCACTGTTTGCCATAAATATGCATGGAAAAAACAACTAATTCAATCATATTTAAACGCTATAGTCTTCTAAATCCACTATCTATTGGCAGTTGGCAAGATGTTAATTTTGCACACAGTATATGTCGCTTCAGATATAACTTGTGGCTCCTCACAACCACACATTCGTTTACAAGGAGTGGCCCTTTTGGTAACACTTTACCTAAAGCCTTTATGTTTAACCACAGTTAATACATTATAACACTTATCGATTCATTGTCACACTATGCATTTTAAATTTCGTTATAATTATTTACGACAAGATATAATGTATTACAACTCACATTATGAATAATTATAATACTTTATACCCTTTAATAACCCTTCAATGATGCATTATTCATAAAGCCTTCAAGTAAAGTGTTACCGCACTTTTTTCTAATGTAAATTCATTCTTAATTTCCATTTGACGTTTTATCACTATTACACTATTAACAAGAAGCCAATACTACAATATTTATATCTTATTTTTATATTAACATACAACTTTTGCCTTTTTTAATTCACTGCCTTCAAAATAAACATTCACAGCCTCCTTCAGTGAAAACACCACTGCACAAAAGTAACTCTGCCTATGCTGAATCATCTAACACGAATCATCTAGTTAGAGCAAAACTTACGAAAAAAAAAGAATAAAGAAAACATTGTTTCAATCAAGCAACAAGCAAGTCCTATCTCTCCTTCTCTCTCACATACACACACATTTAACTCTGGAGCTAGTACCATAAAATAGATTTTAGCTAAGGTTTCCATGGCAACATTAACATTTCCGCCCCCCCAAACTAAGACAGCTCTATAGCTGTACAGAGGCTGCGAGAGAGAGAGAGAGAGAGTGGAAAGGAAAACTCTCCCTCCATTCCTGCAGACAGAACAACAAGGGGGAAGTCAATCATCTTGCTAGGCCTCATCCATCTGTCTGTATGTAACTCTAGAGTGGAAACAGATTTATGTGAACTGATATGTAAAGTTTGCAGACACAGTTTGACAGAGATTGTATACAAGCAATCAAGACAAAATAGAAAACATTCATTCTAATACATCGATTATTTGATTTGATTTGATTTAATGTATTGCATTTCTCATTTGAGCGTTGATTGATCTGGAGTTATTACTTTATATTTCAAATTACTGTAAACACATCTTGCATTTATGATGGGAAGAATCAAAAACAACTTCAATATAAACATCATAGCAGGTGAATGGTTATGGTGTCGCCATATTACATCCACGGTGTAAAGCTGGATGAGATTTTCGTAACATTATCATATATCATTGTCACCTCATTTTGCCATTGCCTCGGCCATTAAACTACATTTTGTAAAGCAATACGTGTTTTATAACAGTTTTTCGTTGAGGACGACATCACCAGAGCAACAAATACATTTTTATAGTGTTACAAGAAAACATTTTGTTGCTAAAACAGATTTATATCCCTGTGATGGTCCTCCACAAGCAAATCTACATTAAACGTTTGGTTAGCAGACCAACTAAATGAAGCGAATAAAAAGCTCTCGAAGAAAGCCATAGATACTCTTGTACCCCCCGCAACAGTACTATAAATAAAAACACAAAAACACATTAGTCTACGTTTATACTAACAGCAGTGTGTCCATCCCATAGAGAGACAGGAAGTGCTGGCTAATTCCAAAGGCCTAAACTGCAGTTTCTCTGCCTGCTCTCTGGAGGCAGCATGACAAGCCAATTAAAGCACAGGAAACCCACCAAGATAAACATTCAGACCAGAATTATCACAACAATGAAGATTTCCTTGCTCAGCACAGAGGAGATATGTAAATAGCTGTAAAATGGGCCAGGATGCGAGGGAAATGCTAGAAGTTGATACGCTATTTCAGCTGCTATATCATAAGATCCATAGACAACATCCAGGAAATGATGGGCCTGCTTTTGCAGCAGCATACTGCATTTACAACTCAGCAGTTTCCATGCTGTATTCCTGAGTGCATGAATGTCAGAAGGTCACTGACTACCACTTGGCTTTGCTGTCCGCCTATAACCACCAAACAGAGCAGGAATTACATCAGGGCACAGTTGGTCCCGTTTGTAATTCCTTTCTCCTGATGAGTGTGTGTGTGTGTGTGTGTGTTCTGTGGATTGGAGACTATAATGCAGACCAAGGCCACGGTACCTCCCCAGGACACTACAATGTCACGTCTTGAAAGATGGTGTAATTTGGAGGGAATGGATGGTTGAATAACTTGACAAGGAAGGACAAGAAACTGAATCGTTGTATGTTTCGATCTTATGCATTTGGGAAATGTGTCTTTGCAGTGATGCAACTAATAACTAGGGCTGTAAAAATTCATTTGTTTTGCCAATATGCCACCACCTGTAACTACTACAGATGTGTTCAAACCACTGATTCAGTTGGTAAACCAAGTAAACCAAGACTTTAAATCATTATATGTAAAATACAAACAGTGCAATTTTACTAGTAACATAAAGGTATGATTGCTATGACGTGACTAAAATCTAAAAGCAGGCATTATTTTACATTAATGTTATGTATATTTTATTATATATTGACTGGTATTTTACCCCATCTCAGGCTGTACTCCTTTTATTAAATTATTTGCTGTGTTCTAAGTAGCCTATGTGTTTAGTATAAAATGCTTTTCTTTTCAAGTTACTTTTGCTGCAATAAATAGTCTTAAAAAGTCTGTCCATCTCCTCTGTCTTGCTTGAAATACATTAGGGGAAGTCTTTTAAGAAACCTATAAAAGAACTGTGAATCAAATCGACTTGCTGTCAACTATAATAACTACATATATATATAAATGAACAGATCCATTAAAACTGAGATATTGAGAATAGCATACTGAGATCTCTCCTGTTCCAAAAACTTTGTAGCACAGGCCAAGTTCAGTTGTGGTGATGATGATATATTGATGTTACGTGTGCTAGAAATGTCTTTGTTAGGGATTGTCTGCTAGGGATCAATCTTTACTCTTTTTTTTAATTTTTAATTACAGTGTTTTATTCTTATTCGAAACTGACAACAAATGTAGCCTTTGGAAACATCTAGTGGCATCTAGTGATATTCAGATTGTACTGTATATCATATTTAGCAGTCCTGAAGCATCAGTCATTTTTTTCTACAATATCTGGAGAACAGGATTTACTCTGAGCAGAATTCAATTGGATTGCACATCCTATTCCTTCAGCATTATTGAAGTGTGTTCTCTAGCATATGTCGGCCAAATGAAAAACAACTCAAGTAACCATCGGTCACAGTGCTATGTTAAGGAACTGCACATATACAATAGTACACATATAATTCAACATAATTTGACAGATCAGCTGAAGAGGAACACCTGTTTCATTTCCAATGGAAATGTTTTCAGTAATTGCATGTTCGCACGCTATGCTAACAAAGGAGGTTGTCCTAAAAATCATTTTCTAAATAGCTTCAGGAGCTTTTGGAATTGTCTTTTGATTGCTTTTTGTCAATCACTTGCTCTTCTTCACGCTGTATGTGAATGCAGATGACAGACATGATGTGCTGACCTCTGCTAAGGTCATGAAGTCCCATTGCGTGTGTCCCATCTTGGGTCTCTCATCAGAGAGGTCAGTCCTATTAGTACAGACAATGCACCCTGACCCTCCGGGCATAAGCCGTCACATAAGAGAAACACAACCCAACAAGACAGAACTGCTCAGCAACACACACGTCCTGACCTCCAATGCCCTGCCCTACGGGAGTGTTATTAAACCCCGAAGGGAAGTGTTTTTGTCTATGTGTGTGTGTTTGTGCGTGCCCATGACAAGTAAGCACACAAACAAACACATCAAGGAGGGATATGCTGACAACAATAGAACCGAGCTTTAATCTTACTCATGAAATATAAGCAGAAGAACATGAATATATTTTCATCAAGTCTGTTCTTCCACACACCCAGGTGCAGAGTCACTCTGTCTGTATTCCAGGAAAATATGAGTGTACAAACCTCAGCAGACATGACTTGAGGGTGAAAGACCCTTCTGTTAGAAGCACTAAATCTTTTACTGAATTAGCTCTTGGGTCAAGGAAGTGTAACTTTTTCCTGTCCTATCAAATAATTTATTTAAAAAGAACATTAAAATGCAATTTACACGTACAGTGACTTGAATATATGATTGGCATGTTTTTTTTATATTTCTGTAATCAAATTTATTTATTTATTTTGCTGGGGGGATTTTTTTTACCCTTATAAAATCAGAAATATTGGGGTAAAAACAACTGTGCTGATCAAAGTCATGTGGTGCAACTATGCAGAAACATACTGGGGAAAAAAAAAAAAACAGGAAATGATATAATAGAGAGAACCCTTGCAGACCCTCAGCACTGTGTGTCAATGTCAATAAGTCTCTTAAAATATCAGATGATTTGACCTTTGCATTGCGAGGCAAGGTTAGTTCAGGTTGTAAAATGTCATGTGTTGCAACTCAAAAAAAAAAACATTATGATATTTATGAATACATATTCACTCCCATAACAATGCAATACACATACCTTGAGAAATATATTTAAAACCTTGTTCACAAGTATTTTTAAAAATCACATTTTTCTTGATGTTTGCACCACATGAGTCATTAAACTGAAGCTTTTTAAAAAATGGTTTAGAAATATTTTAAAACCAACATAAATACAAAGAGTTTTTACTCCTTTTATACTGTACATCACTGACCCTCTTACTGAACTTTTTCTTAGCTGAGGGACTCATTGAAAGAAACCACTGGACACCATCCAAACAAAACTCTCTGCAAGCCCTGTGATCCTAAAAACCCAGTTTGCACCCCTCTGAGCATGAACATGTACCTCTATATCATGAAGATGTTAAACATTGCTTTACATAGAACAAGGAGTAATGCTAATTTGTCAGCTGCATCACACCACCTGTGCTTGGGGCCACACAATGCACTTGACACTAACAGCGGTTTTGAGGACAACACTTGGCAGAAATAAAATCGCTAATTTTAAGGTTACACAAGGGTAACTAGCTAGTGTTTTTTCGCCCAACTAATTTTAACACATGCAACACTGTTTTTTCTACTGAGACAAGATGAGGGGATTATTGAGTGAAAAATCTGCCATGACAACTCAGTTTCTAATCTATAGTGCTGTTTATTTTCCCATCATCCACTAAGCCCCAATGTATGTGTGGATATGGTGATCAAGCCACGTACAGCTACACTTCTGTCATACTACACACATCACGCACAGCAGCTAATTAATGCCCTGAGTGGAGTGATGCTGATTGCTTTAGGTTGGACTAATGCCACATTACTCTGGCTCTCCACACTGCTCAAATGCCAGTCTTGATATTTACAGAGAGTCAGTGTTATGGGAATGAGTGCTGTTACACTGATCTATCAATATGGCAAAATGTCTTTCGTAGTCATGGGTGATTGATATTAGGAAATCTAGTTTAATATCCATTTACTGTGGCATTGAGTCTGATATTTATGAAGGTGATGTGGGTGAAGGGTTTTATTGATTTATTACACTCTCGCAGACAAGCGAGCGCACACATATGGACCTACACTTTAAAAATTACATGCATTGTGAACTGTACAGTCCACTGATCTCACAGGAATTACGTTCTGTTTTTCAGTCTCTGACACGCGTGTGATTCTGTAAGTTATTTTACAGAGAAGTGAAAGAGGCCGCCACAAGTGGAGGGATACGCTTCTGCCTTGTAGAAGAAGAGGCAAATGGAAGGAACCGAGAAAGAAAAGGGAAAGACAGATTGAGAGAAAGATGCCAAACAATAAAGTCTGAGAAAGAAGCCAACTTTTAGTTTGGTATCCATTTTACAAATGCCTGGACTGAAGCTCAACAGATTGTTTTCAGAAAATATCCTCTGAAGCTGAAGCAGATTCATCTTTTGGATGCAATAAATCATTAACAACGTTTAAGCCCAGAGAAACATTAAAGGGCTCAAGACGGGCAACAGCCATTACTTCACAGCCAGCACCAAATGCTTTAAAAATGTTCAGCACAGCAAATAACTAGTGCTGTGAAGTATTGGTGCAATCCAATATGAACTACAGCAGAAAATGAAGACACAGAGCTAGCGTAACACCTCTCCACAGGCTATGCAACATTAACCTGTAAACGAGTGCTTAATAGCCTGGGTTATCATGAATATGAGTGCCTGTGCTTATATGTGCAAAAGTACTGCATGATTCAGCAAGCAGGATCTCATAATGTTTAAGGACTATCAATATATCCTCATTTACACTGAATATCATTTCAGATTTTAACAGTAAACATAAAGGCTTAGTACAGAAACTATGCACTACCACTTCTTATTTGCAGTGCAGTTGGACAGCCAATGCACTCCCTTACAGTTTTTCTCAGTCGCTTTGGTGCATTTCTCAGATCAGAAATGAAATTTTCAAAACTACTTGTTCAACCTCCACATCATCTAGTCACTTGTGCACATCATAAAAGCAGTTTCTCATTCTTTTCAACAAGTTGCGATTGCTTTGGTACATTCATGCAACTGATTATGTACATTTGTCTGCGGTTTCCTACATTTTCAGTTGCTAATATCATGTTGCTCAAAATGTATTATATAGTTCTCTGTGCAATAGTCTTACCCCTCAAAACATCTAGTCATTAGTTCATCGTATAAGTCATTACATGCAAAATGGTTGATCTAGTTGTCATAAACTGTCAAGCATATTTTCTACACATTTCTATTAGACTTTTTGTAAATTTGCCATGAATTGTGCAAGTGAATCTTGACTTTCACTAATGAAGAGAATATAGATCAACCAATGACAAACCAGTTCTCTGAAATAGCTCAAAGGTACATCTCATCAACCTTCAATTGGAAAGCATATAGACAGAGGACAACACAAGAGTTACAAATTCTGACAGTGGATGAACATCCAGAAAACGATCAGGGTCAACAGCCGAAAGGAAGAAGAGGAGTAAGGAGGAAGAGACAGAAGAGGCCAAGGACAGAGGTGCATATCAGATGAAATAAGGGCCACTATTGTGGACCAGGTTGTCAATCATGGCCTTACAATGGTTGAAGGGTGCAGCTAAATATTGGGAGATCGACCATATCCTCAATAATCCAAACATTTCAAAACAGCATCTTTCAATCAATATCCCACACACATTACTTTATGAAATGCAGAAGGCTGCGCTTCTTATGTATGCCATATATCATACATAAGAAGCGCAGCATTCTGCATTTCAGTGCAGTAACTGTCATCCAAACTGTTGCCATAGTTACATCAGGTAATACTACATGAGGACATCACAGCTGATCATTGCAGGGGATGGGTGTGGCATTCAAGGAGATTTTTTTCCCTGGTGCATGGCAATGGAAAACATCAGATGTGATGTTGATGAAAATCTTTGGCCTGACCTACAAGAGCGACAGGATGTCCACCAAGAATAATTTTTTTCATGGATGTTATTTTGTAGTTATTTTGTATTTTTGTGTATTTGTGATAACATAAGTAATATGAAATGTACAGTAATTGGACAAGCAAGATTTCACTTTACATGTAATACATTCGTACAAAAATAAATGTACTGTATAACTACAAATGTTTTTCTATGTACTATTGACTCTTCTCAACAAATATCAGATTTTTTTTTTTTATAAAACCTTAATTTCCATGGTTGACTGTCATGGTGAAAAAACAACTAAACATTTTGACCAGTGTGGCTCACACAATGACAAAAATACTTTATATTTTGGTGGCCTTGGCCAAATTACTGACACAATAACTAGGTTTTGAAGCATGAATGAAATGTTTTGGGTGAGTAACTACATTTTGCAGACATACAATAAAGTTCTGAAGTTCCAGCAAACAGTTGTGAAATTTGCACTCACAGTTTAGAGAATGTTAAGACTGTTTTGAAAAATGTGCCAAAGCAATTGAAAAAAATTGTAATAACAAGCACCAATGAAATGTTCATAAGACCAGGAACGTACTTTAAGAAACTAAATATGGTTCAGAGTTGAAAGATTTGCATATCCTCTGTTGAACTATATGGATAAAATCATGAAGACAGTAATAATATGCTTAAAGTCTTTTTTTTTTTTTTTACTTAAAGGCAGAGCAGTTTGCCTGCAATTTAATGTCATTATATAACTCGTTATCAGTAGTGCATCTACTACAAGCTGTAAGAGGATCACTACTGAAAACAGACACTGTACATAGTGTGTATAGAGGTGACAGCATTAACAGCTGATAAATGCCAGTTGTCGGTTACTTTTTCATCAACTTACGCAACCATTTTTCTTGTAACAAGCCCACAAGGCACTAGATTGACATGACACAGAAGGCACTTATGATAATCTAATATCGAGTGTGCACATTTTACACAAGAACATGTTGGCCAAGTAATAGTGAGAGATGAGCAGGCTGAGAGAGGCCATAGTTATCTCCCTGTAGCGTGTGCTAAGAGTATGTCTTATTAATGACAAAATATCGGTTTACTGGAGATTAAATGGTAATTATCGTGTCTACAAAAAACGGTAACAGCTATTATGACATTAGAGAATGAAGCTTTTTGGATTCCAAGGGAACACAGCACAGTTAGTCGTCTCTTCGACAATAAGCCCCTTGTTGCTAAGCAATTCAAGACATTGTTGACATATTATTATAAAACAAGAAAACATGAGAGTTGAAATTGCATGCGTGCTGAGATCACGTGGAACACCTGTTCCTAGCCATAACAGACAACTAGTAGGTCCACGCAGATGTGTAAACACTTGGATGCTGCGTAAAACTGAGCATGTATAATGACAACATGATTGCTGTGTGACTAAGCAAATTCTTAATGCAGAAATTGCTTACCTGGGTTCTGCAAAGCACTGCGCATGCTCAGTGGTCATCGTGCACTCCAAAAGGACGAGAAATCGCTGTGCATGAAGTCCACCAAGTTCATGTTCCCTTCCGTGCTGTACATTTCCGCCAGCATTTTTATAAAGGGATGCATTGTCATTTGGTAAAGGGCTGAAGACAAATAGTTGCATGAAGCATTCCCTTGAAATATACTCCCATGACAGTAACTTGAAAACTGTGGCCAAACTGATCCTTCAAGCCATGGTGTCGTTGACTCTGTTGTACAAGGTGTTTAATTTGTGAGACAATGTGAACCGGTTATTTTGGCCTCGGTATGCCATAATGTGACTGTGATGCTGAGAAAGAATGAATCCTCGCATCGCGTGATGGATGAATTATGGTGTTTGTTTCAAATATTGTGCTAATGAACAAAAACTAACATGACTGATTTGTTTTTCAATACTCACAAAAGGGACTGACTATAAATGACTCTCCAGTCACCGTGGACAATGCACAAATAACTACACAGGGTGTGCTAAAAGGGGTTTTACCAGAGTGTAAAACATACTGAATACTGCCATGCGGACACGTTTGCCATAATGGGATTTAAGATAACATTGCATTAAGTTACGCAGCATGCTGCTTTCCAATTGATCATAATAATTTAAATACATTAAAATAATTCATTACTATTAGCTGAATTGGTTTTCATCAGAGAAGACTGCAGTGTATGTTTGCTAGTATTTCGAATTAATTAATAATGCAAGTCACAGTATGATTACTGAGTCGTTTTTCAATGTCCTCCCTCTCTACCTCAGTGTTACCTGTTTCTTTCCTCTGCATTAAACTGGGAGACTATAACATAATTGATGATAGTGCAAACGATTTAAACGTTATTGCATAATAGCATTAGATAAGAACTCGCCTCTTTTCCCTACAATTACTGACAAATGTAACTCATAAAGTGCCTATGCAAGTTCCTTTTTGTTGCCTTCATTAACGAACCGGGAGTCGTGGGCAGATAGAGACACCTCTCCACGTCACGTAAAGCTGGTGGTTTTTGCGTTGCCTGTCATGTGTTTACAGGGTATGTTTCACTACAAAAGTAGCCACATTGCAAAAAATGTTTCAGCTTAGGTCCAGAACTTGATGAGTGCGTGTATGTATGTATGTTGTGTTTGCGCACGTGCGTACTGTATATGTCTTCAAGTTGTGCATGTGTGCTGTTAACTGATTCATTTGTGCACTCATCTTTATGAAAACCTCCCGAGGAGGTTATCGTTCGTCCATAATCATACATCTGTCTGTAGGGTTCGTGAATGTGAACTGTTTTTTCCGCCTATGTCAGTACCGTTCCCTCTGCTCGGGCTCTGCGTGTCAGCCCCGCACAGAGATTCTGTCACGCCCTCCTCCATCTCCATGTACTCTGCCGCCTTGTCACCCAAAGACGACCCCGATGGGGACCCTTTGAATTTTCTCAGGAAATCCGGAAAGTACGGGCAGCCCGGCGGGGGCTGTTCCACAACGGGCGCCTGGTCCTCGTTATCAGTCTCCCGGTGGTAGAAGTAGTTGAAGTTGGACACGATGACAGGGACTGGAAGCGCAATGGTCAGGACACCGGCGATGGCGCACAACGAGCCCACGATTTTGCCCCCGACCGTGATGGGCTTCATGTCCCCGTAGCCCACCGTGGTCATGGTCACTACAGCCCACCAGAACGCGTCTGGGATGCTGGTGAACTGTGACGAGGGCTCGTCTGCCTCCGCGAAGTACACCGCGCTGGAGAACAGGATGACGCCGATGACGAGGAAGAAGATGAGCAGCGCCAGCTCTCGCATGCTAGCGCGCAAAGTGTGCCCCAGGATCTGGAGACCTTTAGAGTGCCGAGACAGTTTGAAGATCCTGAACACGCGGACGAGTCGTATTATCCTCAGGATCGCGAAACTCATCGCCTGTTGCCCGTTGCCTTGCTGCTGAGCGAGGTCTGTGCCGAGAGTTATGAAGTAAGGCAAAATAGAGACGATGTCTATGGAGTTCATCGCGTTTTTAAAGAAAGCAGCTTTACTGGGGCTCGCGAAGAAGCGCACGATGATCTCAAACGAGAACCAAATGATGCACACCGTCTCAACGATGAAAAAGGGGTCGTTGAACGGCGTAAATCCATTGTCCGCCTGCGTAGAGTTTTTACCTGGACTGAGGAATTCTTTGTCGTCCCTGAATTCTGGCAATGTTTCCAAACAAAAGATGACAATGGATATGACGATGACAAGCACTGACACGACCGCGATGCCTCTGGCTGGACTTGAACTCTCCGGATACTCGAAGAGCAGCCAGATCTGACGTTTGAACTCGTCCTCGGGCAGCGGCTTCTCTTCCTCCTTCACGAAGCCCTCATCCTCGCGAAACTTGAGCATCGCCTCTTCCCCGAGTTCATAGAACTTGACCTCCTCGGAAAATATGTCAAACGGCACGTTGGCGGGTCTCTTCAAGCGCCCCCCTGACTGATAGAAGTACAGAATGGCGTCGAAGCTGGGTCGATTCCTGTCAAAGAAGTATTCGTTACGCAGAGGGTCGAAGTACCTGATTCGCTTCTCAGGGTCCCCCAGGAGAGTGTCTGGGAACTGTGCGAGAGTCTTCAGCTGGGTCTCAAACTTCAAGCCCGACACGTTGATGACAACTCTCTCGCAGCAGCCGTACTCATTGTAAACATTTTCGTACCCTGACTGAGGACGCCTGTCCGTTAGCGAAACCGTCTCCTCTTCATCATCCATGTTATAGACAAAACTCGACCTCTTGCTTCCCCTGTCCTCCTCTTCCTCCTCGCCCTCCGCCTCGTCCTCCTCGATCATGATGTCCTCCTCGGATCCTAGGAGCGCCAACTCTGAGTGGCGTAGATCCCCGCCGAGTGC